>PVJS01001211.1:0-102865 GCA_004027185.1 Glis glis
GGAGGAGGAGAGAGAGAGAGAGAGAGAGAAAGAGAGAGAGAGAAGGAGGAGGAGGAGGAGGAGGAGGAGGAGGAGGAGAAGAAGAAAAGTAAGTCTGGGAGAAGATAAACTCTTCCAGGACAGGCCCCCAGCGTCCTGCTTTCTCCAGCCATACCCCACCTACCTACGGTTTCTACCCAACACATTCTTTCAAATGATCAACCCATTGAATGGATTTATCAGCTGATGAGGCCAAAACTCTCATAATCCAATCTTTTCACCTTTGAACATTGCTGCATCATCTAACACAAAAGCTTTAGGGGGTATTTAAGATCCAAAACACAACAGATGCTAACCTTATTTGATGAAGCCCCATTCTTATGATCCTACTTAACCTTAATTACTTCCTTAGCAGCTCCATCTCCAAATTGGTATTCAACATATGCCATTTTTGGGAATACAAATATTAGCCTATAATAGATGGTATAAGGAAAGCTTCTATAGGAAAGCATTTCAGGAAATAAAGATTAGTCAACTGTTTCACTAGCTATTTACACTTGATCTTAGCCAAAAGACTGAGAAGCGATTCACTAGTCATTTATATGCACTGAAATTAGAAATATGGATTACAATGCACAAATAAAGTATTAATTTAAAAAATCTATTGGATTTAAAATATGCAGGTGATGGATGACCTCGGCACAATTGGTTTAATGGGAGTAATCAAGGGAAATCCAGATTGAAATAAATTGAGTAGCAAGTAAAAATTGAAGAACAGAGTTGTAAGTGATGTTTAAAAATGTGGATATTAAGAGAAGCAGAGATTATGAGAGTTATCTTATGAGAAAGATGAAAATCAAAGGAAGTTTCTCTCTTCTTTTTTCTCTTCATTTAATTTAATGGTGGATACTGAGCTAGCTTGTGTGAAAGGAGTTACAGTCACAGAAGATTGATTGAGACTTCAGGAGAGAGAAGGGTCACTCCAGGAAAGTCCTTGAAACAGTGAGGTGGATAGATTCTTCACTGGCTAGAATAAATGGATACTTCCTCTGATTTTTCAAGAGAAAAGAAACAAGGTCTGGGTAAAAGCACAGGAACTCCAGATTCAGCCTGACGATTGTCTCAGTGAAGTGCCAGGTAATAGAAACAGCAGAATGGAGGAAGGATGGAGCCTGAGAAGTGAGGAAATGACATGAGACGGTCTTTCTAAAGAGTAGAATCAAGTTTTGTCATGGATAAATAATTGTTGAAGCAGGAATATAAATGTAGCAATTAGAACAAAATATGCATACTTTTCTAAATGCCAGAGATAGATCAAAGAGACAAAAAATAGAGTCATGATTTTACTGATGTTGAGAAATGCACTTGGACTGTTAGCTGATATCGAATCACCTTTTGTGTGATTTTTATCAGAAATTCTCAGCTGTATGAGTGTGGACATAGCAAAGTCAGATGATCATTAGATTAATGGCTGCTTTTAATTTTCTAAGTGATTGTGAGAGAGAGAAAGAGAGAAAGAGAAAGGGGAGAGAGAGTGTGTGTGTATATATAAAGGGTTGACTATAATGGTGGACCATAAATTCCATCCTGAAGAAGAAGATAAGTATAACAAAGAAGAAGGAATAAAGGGATAGGGAGAGGTTGATGGATTGGAGGGCTTTATGATGTTGATAAGTTTTTTCACAAGCACAGTTATATAAGAGATTTTAAGGATAGAAACTAGTACAATAATCAAATCTTTGAGAACGGAGCCATTTCAGTGTAGGGCAAATCTGAAGTCTTTTTAAGTGTAAAATTGGTTGATTTAGCAAATAAATTAACAGGTCTATAATCATGAGCTGGAAGAAGATTGACCTTTTCAAAGATAAAGTAAACTATAGGTTAACCTGCTTATGAAATTAATAAATTTACCTGAAGAAGCAAATATTATTTTCAAGGTAATATTTTCTGCTTAAAATATTTAAATCAACATTGTAATATAGTACACATTAACCACCCATGAAGTAGTTGCTATATATGAAAACTAAAGTTGTTGATCCTTTTTGAAAACTGGGTTTCCAGCCTTCCACCATTAAATTTAAAAGATTTATTTGAAGCCAGGTGTAGTAGCCTGTGCCTAAAATCCCAGTACTTGAGAGGCTGAGACAGGAGAATCACAGGTTCGAGGCCAGCCTCAGCAACTTAGTGAGACCCTGTTTTAAAATAAAAAATAAAAAGAGCTGGGAGTGTAGCTCAGAGGTAGAATGCCCCTGGGTTCAATCCCCAGGACCCCCCAAAAAAGATTTATTTGTTAAATAACTATATCCACCCAAATGTACCCAGTATGGAAGCTACCTGCATGGCTGAGATTCTTCTTCAGAAATGGAGAAACTTATACTAAACTGAAATTTCTAAAGGTCTTGGATGGATACTTCCAAATTTTGTTTTAAATGGCATCTTATTAATCCTTTAAAGATTAATTAATCCTTTAGGATTTGTTGGCTCAGTAGCCAACAGGTCAAACTAGGTGTTAGGAAATTTCTGTCTGTCTTAGTAATTTAAAACTGATTATAAGCTAGTTTCAGTCTGCTATTAGAGAACATGGAAGGGAAAATTCACACTTGCTACATCTGAGGTGATTCAAAAAGTGCTCTGTCCAAATGGGTTCCCAGAGAGGCTCAAAAAGTTCTCATATGTCTTTCTTCTTTGCTTCCCTTGTTCTTAAATACTCTTCCTTGACTCTCTTGAATCTTAGCTCCAACTTACTTTTGGTCATGTGGATCTGAGAGCTACAGGCACACTTGCTTGAATAGAAGGTTTTAGGAATGTTCTACTTTGGCCTAGAAGAATCTGCCTGGCAGATGCTGGATGTGCCCCATCGGGGTAAATACCACCCTACTGGAAGACATATGTAACTACAAAGTCAACAGGAGTGTGCCTCAGAGCTGTGGGTTTCCTCCAGTCTACTCAGAAGTCTCCTTGTCTAGCTTGAGAGGCTTGGAAGTTAGAAATACTGTTGGATAACCCTGTGAAGTGTTTTAAAATGTCTTGTTTTTGAGAAATCTGGATCTTAGTACAAACATTTGTCAATGTCAAAAATGATTTGTGGCCTGGGGGTATAATTCAGTGGTAGAGCTCTTGCCTAGCCTGTGCAAGGTCCTGGGTTCAATCCCCAGCATGGGGGGGGACAGGGAGTGAATATATATCCACACACACACACACATATCTCTACTATTCTCTCTTACTTTCTTGCATTGATAGATGTTGACATGGCTGCTCACCCTTATCTTTGTCTGCCGTTGGGAGACTCTTCTGGGCTGTCTGGTGCAAGTGGGAGGAATCTTCTTCTTGACAAATCTGATTCCATCTCCTGGCAAGTGGGATGTAGTTTGACTTAATGCTCTGTACTCCTCCTTCTCAGGTGCATGGTACATTTGAGCACTGGCAGGGCTCCATTCTATGACCTTTTAAACTTATATGGTCTATCTGCCCAACAGAAGAACTAATTTTTGTGAAGAACTGAACTACAACATTTGTGATAGTCTGAGGAAACAGGAGTTGTTGAAGAAAGGATGGAACATTTCCTTTACAGAAAATAATATTTGAAACAGACATTTGAACTAAAAAGTTATCAATAGACCCATGTATAAAAAGTGAAGGGTCATATGTTTTCTCTCATATGTGGAAGATAGGGAGTAATTGGGATACAAGAGGGACATAAGATATTGGAGGAGAAACTCCAGTGGAGCCAGGGAGATGGTCTAGGAGAGGGTGGGGACGGGGGAGAGGGAGAATTAATGAAGGAAACTTTTCCATTGTCACTGTGTACATATGTGAGAATATTAATACCAATCTCAATATTCTATGTGGGGAAGAGGGGAATGGGGAGGGACCTGGGGGAAAAAGCTCACCAAGTGTGTGCATGTATGTCACTATCACTGTGAACCACATTATGATGTGAGACTACAATGCACCAATAAAAGTAGATAAAATAAAATAAAAATATAATGATAGTATAATATTGTGCTGAGTATAATAAGTCTGGAAGTAATTTTAGCCATATCTCTATTCTTAGAGCCATTACTATAGGTAACATTGTAGGTATAACCTGATGTGTTTTACACTTCTTGGAACTTAGGATCTAGGATGACCATTTCCCTATTGTTTGCATCCTGGAAATAAATGGTGCAATGCTGATCAATACACACTATCAGAGCAAGGGGGTAAGAACTCTGCCCCTCAGTGGAAGGAAGGTGTGGAGAGGAGGAAGCTTATAGGCCAACTTGCTCAACATTGCTCTAGGTATTCTCATATCCTCAAACCAGATATACTAGTGATTAAAATGAAATATTGATAGTGGAGTAGGTTCATTTAGGTGTAGAAAGAGGCTGCTGACTAGAGTAGTAATCAAAACAATGAAGAGCAACCATAAGAACAAAAGAGTGGAGGAAAGAAATCGCATTAAGGGTCATCAAAGTGTCCCTAATCCTGAATTTTGACCAATTCATCATTTGGAGACTCTAGTTTGCTGAGGCTGGTGTCTGACTCTTCTCAAAGGCCGTGAATTTTTAACACACCATGTCTGTCATTTCTCTGTTTAACAGAGGTTTTACTAAGGATTAGAAAGCATGACTTCTCATGACACTCGAGATGCATCTTTCTTTTTAAGTCTAAAATTCTTCCCTTCTAGATCTTGATAATTTCCCAAGTACAAGATCTGTAAGGATAAAGAGAAATTCAAGAATATAGAAAACAGATCCTGTGATAAATATAACATTCCAGAGTTGTGCTTCTGAAAATATGGTAAGATTAAAATATTATAAATATCCTCTACATACAGAATATCTAGAAATATTGAATGAAATAAATAAACTTTAAAATAGATAGTCAAGTTTGGTAAGCATGTGTGCAAACAGGTGTATAGATATGTACATAAAATGGGGAATATTCTCAGGCTAAATTTAAGACAGAGCTACAAACTGAGTGGTAAGCAAGCATTGATGTTTCAACTCTTCTGGTTTAGTTATATAGGGATAGAAGATAAGATTTGACCCTGCAGAGGATGAAGATAAGATGAGTTACATATTTAGGGCAAAGTGCTCTAGAAATAAAAGAAATGATCTCTAGAAAAGGGAGACCATTGAGAAATGTGTTTGTCTCAGTCTTAACACCAAGTGAAAAATTAATATACTGGTGAAAATTTCTTCCTGCTTTGGCTAATGGGTTATATTTATGGTATTTGTATGGCTTGAAAAAAACTCCAGACCAAAGATTAATTTAAATGGCTTCTAAGTTGGCAGTGCCCTGGGACATCCAATAAAGCAAACAGATTCCTCTGAAGGAATGCACCCCCCAAACTTCAGGACCCAAAGGTGACCACTAGTTAAATCAGTTAGCTACAAATTTATAATCCTAAATTACACAAAACAGGAATACAGAAGCCACCATATGTGAGGCCATCAGAAACTGCAAATGACAGAAAGTGGTCAACAAGAATAAGATAGAGTAACATACAGACATAGAGCACTTTTTCTTTACATTGAAAGTTAATTTTATATTTTTTTCATTTTTCACTGTACATAGTAGAAAAGATGCTATTTTTATAGGTAAGAAGTAAGGAAACACTTTGTATATTTATTTGTTCTCTCTCTAACACACATACACACACACACACACACACACACACATCCTTATAATACTGATGTTGAGTGACATCAGAAGCACCCATGTTGAAGAGCAGTGGAGTTTAGAAACTATTTTCTCTATTAAGAGTTTGTGCATATGTAAGTTGACTCATATTTTCTACATGGTAATAGGTCCTGGTTTACATGCATTTGTAAAAGTTCAGGTTTTTGGATTGTCACCGTTTACCATCCCCCAAACAGCTGGGATGTCTGAAAGAAAAAGACAGTCACTAACAAGCTAGGTTGAATGGAAGGGAGAAAAAGCAAGAGACATCTCCTATTGCCACAATAGATGACTGTTTAAAAAGAAATAAACCGTGGACTAGAAAAAGATGATTTAGGCACAGGAAACTAACACAAATTTTAGGTAGATTCGCAAAACAACCAAACAGAACTCTGATGAAGAAAAATGCAACTGTTGACATTAAAAACTCAATGGTTGATTTAAAACTTAGAATTGATTGAAAATCAACTATTTGATTTTTAATCAACTTAGGTTGATTAAAAAATTATAAACACTTTAAAAAAAACTTTTAGGAATAGAACAATGCAATAAACCCAAAAGTAAAAGAAGGAAGAAAAACTGTTTTTAAAAAGCATTTTTTGGTACTAGCAGGACAAGGAGTGTGTCTCTGAGACAAACATTGTTCATGGCTGCCTGCAGCAGGTCTCAGTTTATGCCTGCTGTCTTCACATGGTCATTAGTGACGCACTCTTTTATTCTATAAATCACAAAAGAAAGAAAAGGAAAGAATTGAAAAAAAAAGATAAAGAAAAGGTCCTACTTGCAAGATATGCATGTTCTAAGCAGACCTAGATTGTGGGAAACAACCAAAACACGGTCTTAGTTCTTTCACAAACATTTATTGTAATCATGACCAAGACAGGTTCTTTATTTGTTAACACACCACACAATTATAGTATTCCACACCAACGTATGATATTTGGGGAGAGAGAGAGAGAGAATGAATTAGTGCAACCTGAAAGGCAGGTTGGGCAGTCCTTCCTCATGGAGCTCAGCTGACTGTGTCAGGATCTCAGGCCCGGGTCAGTTGTGGGTCTGGTCCTTTACCAGTGCTCAACCAGGACCGACGGTGAGGATTTGCCGAAGGCTAGCAGTATAGCTGTCCAGATCAGCGTTCAGCCTCATGATCGGTGGTGGGAATAGCAAAGCGGCAAGGCTCCTTGGCAGGAGAAGCTGCGGGTTTTAGGTCTCAGGTGTTAACAATTATGGTCCTCAGGCTGCTAGAGATGTGGATATCAGGGCGCTCCCGGGCAGCAGGCACTGTGGCTGCACATGGCCTATCATGCCTGGGCTTTTGTACCCCTTGTGCCTGGTGCTTGGGCAAGCTGAGGGAGGCTCTGGGGGTGATGGCATCACAAGGGTAAAGGAGTGGTGTTTCACAGCTGGAGGATTTTACCTCTTTGGAGAGCCAGGAGTCAGAGTCCTGAGCAGGAGCCCCGTTGTTACAAGGAGAGAGTCCAGCCCCTGGGCAAGAGCTGTGGTTCATCCTCAAGTACCTTGGAAAAGGTGGCCAACTAAGCAATGGTTGGAGCTGAGTTTCCCAAGAAACTCCCGTGGCTGTGCACCAGGAGGTCTGAGGGGGCAGAGGAAGGGAGTTAGGGCGCCGAGCACTGCGGGTTTGGAGATGGGGCTATGAGACAGCTGAACATGATCAATGACGTCATCACTAACAAGATAACCACTAACTTGCAATGAATAGAGGCCATCTGCATTATGAATTCCTGTATCAGAACTGACATGGGGATAAAACCCGAGAAAATGACATTGCCTTGTATTATGCCTTAAATTTAGCAATACTTTAAATCATTTTGTTTTGTTTTGGTATTTTTTTATTCCCTCTCTCCATCTTTCTGTTCTTTCTCTCCAAATCAGCTTAACTGAACAGTACATAAAGAACCAACTTTGAACCTGAATTAGAAAATCTAGAATCAAGCTGGGGATGGTGGCACACTCCTGTAATCCCTTTACATGAGAGGCTGAGACAGGAGGATCACAGGTTCGAGGCCAGACTTAGCAATTTAAAGAGGCCTTCAACAACTTGGTGAGATCCTGTTTCTTTAAAACAGACAAACAAACAAACAACCACAAAATTAAAAGGTATATATATAAAATAAAATAGGTCTGGGGGTATATCTCAGAGGTAGAATCCCCTGAGTTCAATTCCCAGTACCACACACGAAAGAAAGAAAGAGAAAGAAAGGAAGGAAGAAGGAAGGAAGGAAGGAAGGAAGGAAGGAAAGAAAGAAAGAAAGAAAGAAAGAAAGAAAGAAAGAAAGAAATAATCCAGAATCAGAACAAAATATATTTCCTAACTAAGAATGTATCTTTCAGAGGACATAATCCTAGGGTCCGTTAATTATCATTTCAGAGAACGAAAGTAAATGCTAATACACGGAGTCAGATGGTATTTTCTTGAATCGTAAAGTTAGAAGGAAAAAAGTTTAACAAACAATCTTTTATAGTACTAAGGTATGTAGACTTTTACAAAGGAATAGAAATGGGTAGGGGAAAACCTGAATATATCAAAAGTAGACCAATAAAATAAAACACATTTCAAAAATGATCTCATGCAAAGAGTTTCCCAGTCTGGGAGCTAACAGAATCTTGCCAAATAAAAAAGAAAAAAAAATTGGAGACACTTAATCCTGTTAATCTTCTTGTTCCACCAGGGGAAAAGAACTTGGATGGGAGGAAACACTTTGAGGGAAGTACTGGGAGTAGCTGAGCAGCTTTGGGCAGTGTGCTGAATGGAGAGCTGATCAAATTACTTAGACTAAAAACCATGAAAAGAATTTCACACCGTGTCTGGCTAAGAAAACAGTTTTATCAAGTGCATGATCTTAAGTGTGCTGAGATTGTCTTCTCTTTTTTCAGACCTGCTACCTGGAAAAGGAAAAGGCTTTGCTGATGACAGTCTCTCAAGTGGAGAAAGAACAAAGTCTGACATAATGTGTTGAGTGCCGTGCCAAGTCTGGGAAGATACTGAAAAACCTGAGCTTTAGGGCACATTAGTATACTTTTAAAATGTGTGTTTTTGTTTACTTTCCCATGATGGTTATAACTTTCATAATTTTCTTCTTCTATTTTTTTTTTTTGAGAGTTAAAGCCAGAGGTCCTGAAACTGATGCTCTTAAACAAACATCAGACATTCTAGAAATGCCTGGAATGCAAAATTTGTATTCACATGTCTGCATTTTTTCTGCAGGAATGGGGTGAATAATGTTTCAGGTTTTCAAGGTTGTGTATGAATAAAAATTATTTTAAAGACAGCTTGGTGGCTTTTATTTTTTTCTTTTAGCTGCACTTCAGCTAGAAGCGTTTTTTGCCTCCTGTCCTTGGTGACATCAAACCCGTCTGTTTTTTCCCACCTGCAAATGGAACCATCAGGTTATAAATATTCACAGAAAAGATAAGGGGGGAAGAAGGTGATTTTGAGTTTGAACCTTTGGACACAATGGACAGAATGGAGGGCAAGTTCAGGATAGGGAAAAATTCATCCTGATCAGCAGGTCAGGTCTTTGCTGGCCAGCTCTTGGGAGACACATATCTGCATCCTGTTGACTTCAACCTGCACGAGGAGCATCCTTCTCATCTTATGTTGAGACACACTATTGTGGTGCCAGGACAAGGGTGGAATCCTATGCCACACCCAGGAACAAGTCTAAGAGGAATAATGTCAGGATTTTTCTTCTGAAACATCCGGCACGGGGACTGGTTAGAATGGGAAAATGTGTCCCTCATTGGGTATTCTCTCTGGGGAATGGTATGGTGGAATTAAATGTAAACTTGATTGGGCTAAGGGCTGCCCAGATCTCTGGTGAAACAATACTTCTAGTGTGTCTGCGAGGGTGTTGTGGGTAGAGATTAGCATTTAAGTTAGTAGACTGAGTAAAGAAGATGGGAGAGCTCCATCCTTTCCTGCCCTCAGTCACCAGCACTCCTCAGCACCAGCATGGGGGCTCCTGGCTCTCGTGCTTAAGTCTCCAACAGGTTCTTTGCTCATTGTCCCCTTGGGTCCTCAGGCTTTGGTTTGGACTGGAACAATACCTCCATGTTTCTGGGGCCCTCAGCTTGCCGACCATAGATCATTGGGCGTCTCAGCCTCCATGATTGCTTGAGTCAATCCCTCAAACTAAATCAGTCTGTCTGTCTGTCTGTCTATCTATCTATCTATCTATCTATCTATCTATCTATAATCCATCTATTTATCTATATTCTTTCTATCATCTCTAACTACCATCTATCATCTATCTATCTATCATCTATCATCTCTATCTATCATCTATCATATCTATCTATCTACCTATCATCTATCATCTACCTATTATCTATCTATCTATCTATCTATCTATCTATCTATCTATCATCTATCTATCATCTATCTACCTATCATCTATCTATCTATCTATCTATCTATCTATCTATCTATCATCTATCTATCTATCTATCTATCTATCATCTATCTATCTGTTCTATTTCTCTGGAGAGCCCTAACTAATACAGCTCCCTCATTTTTTTATCTTGAAGATTTCAGTATTATTTTCCCTCCTTTGAAGGTAATGCTTCTTTTTTTCTTCTTAGTACTCCTCACATTTTTTCTGTCTTTAATTTTTAAACATTTTCCATGGAGTATCTAGGCATGATTTGCTCTCTGTTTATTTACTCTTTCTGAAGTTTGCTATGTTTCTTGAATCCACAGGCTGATGTTTTTCATTAGTTTTGGAAAATTCTCATTCATTATTTCTTCAAATATTGATCCTGCCCCTATTGATCTCTGTTCTTTTTCCAGGACTCAAGCACCATTGTTTTGAGTGGTTAAACATGCTACATTTGTTTCTAAGCTTCTTTTGGAATTTATATATAATTTTACCTTTTTGAACGGCAATTTGAATTCAATCTACTTTTTAGTGGACTAACAAACTGTATATATTGAGTTCTTAGTTTTTGCATTTGTATTTTCAGTACTAGAATTTTAAATTGGTTGCTTTTACATATTCTATTTCCTGGTAAAATTCTTCATTTCCTTTTTATCTTATTGGATTTGTTAATCATAGTTTAAGTTCATGTCTGATAACTCCAGTGTCTGGAAAACCTGTGGATATATTTCTAATGCTTATGTTTTCTCTTGGTTCTATCTTGATTAATAATGTTTTATTACTGCTGGAAGTTGTGTATGTATTTAAAAAATTGTCAAAGTTCTGGAAGATGTTATCTTACTCCAGAAATGATTTCTTTTAGTTTCTGGCAGGCAGGCAAAGTGGGAGAAAATTGCTTTAATTACATGATAGATTGGGCTGACTTAAGTTTGGCTTTCAATCTTTGAAGATCTGTTTTTTTTTTTTTTCTTGTTAGCCTTGATTCCTAAGGTATACTGTAGGGACTTTAGTTGAACCCCTGAGGCATTTACCGTGTCCCCTCCACCTTATTTTTAAATTCTAACTTTCATTTCCCCAGCATGGTAAATTGATAATTTATTAGATTCTTAGTTCGACAGCAGAAGCTTTCTATCCTCCTGCATCTTGGACCCTCAAATCCTGGCTATCCTTAAACTGTGACACAATCCAATGGACTATTAACAACTTTTATGTAGCTCTTCTGGTTTTCAAAGGAAAGATCAGTTTTCTATGCACTACTGCATCATGGTTTAAAGAAATACCTTGTGTTTATCATTTGAATATATGACTATATCAGTATCTAGAATTAAGCAGTATAATCTCCCTTTGCCTAAGATACTTTCATTTTTCTGTTATGCCCCATGTTTTATTTAAATAATACCACATTCAGTTTCGAAATGACCTTTCCCTCTCCCGATTTTATCTTTTCTTTCTCTGGACTTTTCATTTTTATATTTGCTGGGATTTCATTATATAGTTACCTGTAAACATATATACATATTGCTCCTACTGCTCATGACCTTTCTGTTTTCCCTGTCTTCCTCTTTCTTGGATTTACTTTTTTTGTCTTGATGCATTGGTTTTTTTTAAAAAAATTGTAATGGTTTAAAAATATAGTCCTTATGTATTCAAAAGTGTTTAGTTTTTCATAATTGAATCCTAATTTATATAGGTACAGAATTTTTGTTCAAAATGTTTTTTCCCTAGAAGTGTAAAAACATTGTTAGGAATTCTTCAGATAGCTCATGCTGTTGCCGAGCAGTTGTTCAATGTCAATGTGACTCTTGTCTTTTGCACGTACTATATTTTTTCCAACTTGAGAAGTTTAAATTTTTAAATTGAGATACAGTTCCTATACACCATAAGTTTCCTTGTAAGGCGAACACTACAGTGTTTTTAATATATTCTTAGTGTACATAATTTAAATTGTATATATGTATAAAACATATAATATTCTATAAAATGAGGATATTTAGTATATTCACAAGATTATGCAACCATCGCCATTATTTTCCTTACTCAAAACAAAATAAACAACAACAACAAAAAACCCCAAAACACCAAACCCTGTACCCATTAGAAGTCACTCTCTGTTCTCCTCTAGACTCTTCTACTATACTTTCTGTCACTACAGATTTGCCTATTCGGGGCTTGCCATCTAAGTAGAATCAGGTAATGCATGGCCACTCATGTCTGGCTCTTTTCTCTTTGTATAGTTTTTCAAGGTTCCTAAGTGTTGTTACATGTGGCAGTTCTTCATTCTTTTTATGGATGAATAATATTCCGCTGTAGGCATACACCATTTTGCTTATCTTCTCATCCATTAATGAGCATTTGGGCTGTTTCCTCTGTTCAGCCAGTATGAATAATGTCACATATTTTAATGTTAGATATGCATAACTTTTGTGCAAAGGATTCTCTGCAGTTTATACCAAGGAGTAGAATCATTGGATCAAATGGCAATCTTATGTTTAACTTAATGAAGTACTATCAAACTGTATTTCAAAATTCCTATAGCATTTTACATTCCCACCAGCAGTCTATGCATATTTTAACTCTCTTCATTCTTCCCTAAACTTGATATCATCCATTATTTTATTATGCCCATCCTACCATGTGGAAAGTGATAACTCATTGTGGATTTGATTTTCATTTTGTTACTGATGAATGAATTTTGTTTGTGATGAATGTTACCATATATCTTTTCAGGTATCTATCATTCAATTATATAGTTTGTCTAATAATTCAAATAAATATAAATATACAAATAGTTTGTCTGATTATTCAAATCCTTTGCTCATTTTTAATTATTTGTCTTTTTATTGCTGAATTGTGAGAGTTCTTTTATCTTCTGGGTACGAAACCATTATAGGATATGTAATTTGCAAAGTTTCTCCTATAGGTTATCTTTCCCCTTTATTGATAGTTTTGATGCACAAATTTGTTTTATTAAGTCTAATATATTTTTCTTCTCCTTTTTTTGCTTTTGATATTATAAAAATCATTGCCAAATTTTATCATGAAGATTTACCCCAATGCCCTGTTCTAAGAGTTTTATAGTGTTTGCTCTTACATTTAGATCAACATATTTGAAGTTAATTTTTGTATATGGTATGAAGTAGGGGTCTTTTGCATGTATTTATCTACTGATTCCAACACAAGGTATTGAAAACACAATTCTTTTCCCATTGTGGCATTCTTATAATAAATTGATTGACCATAAATTTCAGGATTTGTTACTGGGCACTAAATTCTACTCCATTCATCCTTATTCAAATACAACACAGTCTCTATCACTGTAATTTTGTATTGAGTTGTGAAATAAGGGAGTGTGTATACTCCAAATTTGTACTTCTTTTCGAGATTATTTTGGCAATTCTGAGCCTCTTGAATTTTCATATGAATTTTGGAAACAGCTTGTCAATTTATGCAAAAAAAAAGAAGACAACTGTGATTTAGATCAGGATTGCCCAATCTGCAGTTCAATTTGGGGAACATTGCTACCTTAACAATAAGTATTCTAATCTACAAACATGGGATGTCTTTCTATTTATTCATTTGGAAGTATAGCTTAAAACATTGTTGAACTTGTTTTAGCTTAATAGTATTTTTGTGCATGCATTAGGATTTTCTACATACAAAGTAAAGTCATCAGCAAATCTAAACCATTTTATGCATTTATTTTTCCCAATCTTGTTGCCTCAGTTCTTTTTCTTTTCTAATTGATAGGGCTATTTTGGAACTTTTTAAAGGAGTTTTTAAACCGGGCATGGTGGCGCACGCTTGTAATCCCCGTACTTGGGAGGCTGAGACAGGAGAATCGCAGGTTCACAGCCAGCCTCAGCTACTTAGTGAGGCCCTCCTCAACTTAGTGAGACCCAGTTTTAAATGGGGATGTAGGTCGGAGGTAGAATGTCCCTGGGTTCAATTCCTGGTACCACAAATAAATAAGTAAATAAATAAACAAATAAATAAATACATAAATAAATGAGTTTTTTTCTCTCCTTATACATTTGGTAATCTACCAGCAAGTGTTTAAATGTGGTGAGTGCTAAGTGTTTTAACATCAATCCCCTCTCCTTCAGGGACTGCTTGGATATTGCAATTCTTGAGTATGTTATCAGTTCTCAGACATTTTCCCTACTTGAGATACTCCTCTTCTCTCTTTTTGTTGCTTTCTCTGAGACTACTGTTAGATGCATTTAGACATTAAAAAATAATCTTCTGCTTATAATCCCAGTACTTGAGAAGCTTAGACAGGAAGACAGGAGAATCGCAGGTTCAAGTCCAGCCTCAGTAATCTAGGGAGACTCTCAGCAACTTAGAGAGACCCTATTTCAAAACGAAAAAATAAAAAGTAGGCCTGGGGGCATAGCTCAGAGGTAGAATGGCCCTGTGTTCAATCCCCAGTACCACGAAACAAAACAAACAAACAAAAAACAAAAGCAAACATTCTCTTATGGTTCTTTATTTTTCTCTGTCCTAGGATCCTGCTTCTACTTTAGTGTTGGAGGGAAACACATCAAGTGCTACGTGCATGCATGTCTATATCACTTTGAACCTCACTATGATTTATAATTCCAGTGTGCGCATGCACACACACACACACACACACACACACACACACACACACACAGATGCTGACTATATATATATATGCATATATATAGATGCACATATATATATATATATATTTCTATATATAAAGAGATGCTGATCTAATCTAAAACTCATTTCCTATGTAGAAATAAATTTCTCTGATGATGACATTGAAATATTCTCATTAGAAAACACTAAATCATGACATCACAACCTGTCTAGTTTCCCCATTCTAAAGAAACAAGTTTCTCTGCAAACACTCCAAATATACAAGAAGAGAGAGAGACAGAAAGCCTGATGGCGAAGTTTTCTTTCAATGTAGATCTTCATTTACTGGTTTTGTATACAGAAAAATATTTTAAATGCATATACTATAATTAAAATTGTACTCTTTCTGCTATGGCTACAATTTAGAGATTATATGATAGAAACAAATGCCATGTTGCACTTAGAGCTACCAGGTGGTAGCTCTACCTTCCATAGACGTTCAATTGAAGAATGAGAGTACAGGGGCTCTCAGGTGCAATCTTTATGAAACTTCTATTAGCACATCATAGCAGAAGTCACTTGTTGTAAAGATTTCCCTATCCTGTGGTCCTTTGTTGCCTTCCTTTCCTTTGTTATGTGAATGTGGTGGTATGAGGAACCCTGCCCACCAGTCACAACCCATGGGGAATCCTGCTGGCCTCACTTCTTATTCAGGGTTGCGTTCCTTAGCATAATGGGGAGAAGGAAGTTTTCCTTACCAAATCTCCAGTTTGTAGATGCAGTAGATTTTTTTCCTTTTCTCTCAATGTTCCCTACTTGCTAATAATCACTTTAGGCTGTTATGACATTGTTTTTTTCAGTATGATTTTGCCCCTGTCCCTAGAACTACCACCCCTGCTACAAAGTGCTCTTAATGCAAGACTGTATTAGTGTGGCAGCATTTTATTAAGGATTTGGGTGCTGGAAAAATTATGTAGGAAAACAAGATGGAAAAAAATGACTTTGTTCTTTACGAGAGCTGAATGAAAACCAAAATCAAACATATTACATGATGCGATTTTACTTTTTGTCTTCCCTCATTGCATCGTTCAGTTCCTAACCTTCCTTTATTGTCTATAAATCCAGAACTAAGATCATTTCCCAGTGTTTCTTTCCCCCTTTTCTTTCTTCAACTACTCATACTAGATAACTGATTAATTCTTGTTCCTTTATGTCATAGTTTTAAAACATTTCCACAGAAGTACCCATGGGGAGACTTACTGCTCTCCCGCTCTCTCTCTCTTTCTCTCTCTCTCTCTCTCTCACACACACACACACACACACACACACACACACACACAGAGCTGTACACACATATGCACACACAGGCACACACACACACATGCACACAGAGGCATGCACATCTAGGTACACACATGGGCACAGAGGTATACACGTATGTGCACACACACGTACACACACATGTGCAAATACAGGTACACACAAGCTGCTGGGGACAATGTCGGGGAGCCCCATGTCCCCCCCAGCTGCTTCAGTCTCACCTGGTCCAGACATGTGAGAGAAGGAGGCTTCCATGTGGCCCCTGCCCAGCCTTCCTCTGATTCCAACCACAGGAGAGATTTCTAAGGAGGACTTTCTCCTTAAATCCAGTTTGCCTGCATTTATAAGCAAAACAAGGCTTAATTTTTCAGTCATTGTTTTCAGTGTTTTGTTATGTAGTAACAGATAACTGGAGCACTTTGTTATGTAGAGACATTTAATTGATTTTGTTTGAACCTGTTTCTTTTGGACAATGCCCTGTGAGGCCTTTCGTTTCTCTATCAGAAAGGCTCATGAACACGTTGGCCTCAGTCAGCAGGCCCTTAGCTTCTGAACATGTCTTCTCTCCTAGAAGCAGTATCTCCTCTCCCGTGCCCCCTCTTCTCTTCCTTTCCTCTTCTCTCTTTCATTGTACCCTTGTTTTTTTGTTTGTTGTTGGTGGTTTTTTTTTCTTTCCTGTTACAGTTCTCTCTGAATTTGGACAGAAGAAATAAACTCTTATTTTTTCAGATATATGAAACTGAGGAATAAAAATTAATATCATCCTCAAAAACACGATTTATAGATTCCAACCAGCTCACTGGCCATTTGAATCCACAGTGATTCATAAATGTACATCCCTAGATCAAATATTGTTTATATATCACAAAAGTATATTTTTTGACATCATGTCACAAAAGACATGTTTAGAAAATTGCTTTGTGCACCCTGAGCAGACTTAGAAGTTAAGTCAGAAACATTTATCTATTGTGCTTCGATTTTAGATTATTATTATTATTATTATTATTATTAACATTACACGTGAAGAGTTACATTAGATGTTAACTCTGCACTTTTAAACTCAACTATATAACACTTTTCTGTCTGAAATGACAAAAATCAGAAAACTGCAAGATTTCAAGCTGGGTATGGTAGCGCAATACTCCCAATACTTGAGAGGCTGAGACAGGAGGATCACGGGTTTGAGACCAGCCTCAGTGACATGATGAGACCCTGTTTCAAAACAAAAAATCAAAAGGGCTGGGGTGTAGCTTGGAGTTAGAATGCCCCTGGGTTAAATCCCCAGTACCACAAAAGAAAAGAAAAGAAAAGAAAAAAAAAAAAAAAAAAAAAAAAAAAAAAAAAAAAAAAAAAAAAAAAAAAAAAAAAAAAAAAAAAAAAAAAAAAAAAAAAAAAAAGAAAAGAAAAGAAAAGAAAAGAAAAGAAAAAGGAAAGGAAAGAACGGAAAATGGTAGGATTTTAGTTGAAACAAGTAAACCAACAAAAATGGTTAAACATTTAGAAATTTGTTTTGGGGGAGCTCATTTCACCCCTCAGTTTTGTGAATGAGAGTTGGTCAGTTCTTGCTTTGGTAGATGGACCAATCACTACCACCCCATCTCAAACTGTGGGGACATCTTCATCTGGGGAGGTAATTACATGATGTGTATCCTTGAACATTACTTGTAATCACAAAAGGAGAGACACAGCCCTCTCAGTGCTGAAAAACAGCATCCTAATTAACCGAAGAAGAGAATCAATGCTTCTTACTTTAGGGCTATAGATCAGTGATTCTCTTCATAATTCCCCAGTTCTTAAAAGCCTCCTTTTTCATTTTTCAGAAAAACAAAATCATAGAAATAAAAATGAAAACTCCCGACTGAGCTGTCTCTTAAGTCCGCTTAATCATTCCTCCATTCCAATTCTCTACTTGCTTTGCTTAATACTCAGGGATGTCTTAGTTCTTCCACTAAACGTTTGTTTTTTTTTTATTCTCATTTTAAAACTTGCACAGAGTTGTCTAATAACAATAAACTCTCCTTTTCTAAATTTGCTATAGGTTCTGAAATACGACCTCACAGCACGGCAGTGGAAAGGGATTCTTATCCTGCCCCCAGGCCCTTTTCAGAGATGAAAATAATGAAGTGAATCCCATCAAGATCAGCCCCGTGAAATCATTACCTTGTATATTCTCTATTGCACATAAATTATTTACACAACCCTAAACCTGATGTATGTAATCCATGGTATTACCCTTTGGTAGCCACCCTCAAATAACTCTTTGTGTGCTATGATATGCCTAACTGACCTAGATGTAACACATACTCCTTTTTTTTCTTTTTCTTTTTTTTTCTGTCTCCTTTTTGCATAGAAGTTGTCACCAACAGCATCTTGTGAAAAAAAAAAAAAATTAGCCCTGCCAGTGCCAGTATTAGGAAAGCTTGGGCAAGATTGGAAATTGAAAATTTAAAACCTCAATATTTACTTAGGAGGAATTTCCATATTTTCAATTCGATTATTATGTTGTTTCATCAGGAAAGAATAAGAAGCGACTTCTGATCTTGGTGGGATTTGTCAGCATCAGCATGATAAAGAAAGATTTTTACAGATTAGCAGACAAGCTGTAGGGGCTGGCAAATCGTAATTGTGTAGAGCAGGCCAGGCCAGTAGGCTGGAAACTCAGAGAAGAGTTTATGTTGTAGTCTTGACTCAGAATTCCACAAAGCAGCAATTTGGGAACTCGGGCGAGCTTCTGTGTTGCAGTTCAGAGAAGAATTCCTCCTAAATCTGAGAACCTCATTTGTTGCTTTGAAGGTCTTCAGCTGGCTGGATATGGTGCAGCTACATTGTGGAGGGTCATCTGCTTAACTCAAAGTCTGCTAATTAACATACACAAACCTATAAGACTCAATCACTATCCGGAGCATGAAAGGGAGGGAAGGGGGAGGGAATAGGGTGGGATTGGAGGGAGGGCTGAATGTGCAATGTGTGCACGTATGATGTTCATACCCTGACATATATCAAAATGTATAATTACAATGCACCAATAAATGAACATAAAAAAGTCTGCTAATTAGAATGTTAGTCTCATCTAAAAAATACCTTCACCGCAACAGCTAGACTAGGTTTTGACCATACTATTGGTTACCCTAGCCAAGTTGACACATAGCATTAAATACCACACTCCTCTTTATACAAGGCTACATTCCTATGGTCCTGGAGAGATTTGTTCAGTCCTTAAAATATTTGCTGAGAAAGTACACCATAGAGTTTCTTGAATCACAAATTGAACTTAAAACATCCCTCTGTTCCATCTCTAAAGTTTAATTTTTAAATCCATTGGTCCTCATCCACTTTTTAGTAGAGATGGGTAATTGATAACTTATTTAATTCCTATTAAGGTAATGCGCTTCTGAAAGCGGCTTAAAAATAATCCTCTAATGGATGATTTCTACATGTCATGAATGGCATTGTTTATATGTCTCACAGTTTAGTTTTAACTCTTAGGCTTAGTTTTTCTTAAAAAAATCAGTTCTTTATTGATACATAAAACCCCACAGATAACCCATTTTAATTTGATAATTCCATGGTGTTTAGCATGTTCATGGAACTGTACAACCATCAGTACAATCAATTTTAGAGTATTCCCATGACCTCCGAAAGCAACCTGTACCCACTAGGAGTCACTCCACATTTGTCTTTAACCCCTTTGGCCTACTTTCAATCTTTTTTAATTTCTGTAAAACTGGGCATTTTGTTCAAATGGAATCATGTACCATGTGTCCTTTTGTGACTTGTAAGGTTCAGTATTAAATTTTCAACTTTATTAAGCTCCACAAAATATAGACAATTCCATAGGAATGATTGAGAGAAGGCAACATTATTTTCAAACAGGCATTGGACTTTCTTAACATCTCCAATCCCTGAAAGCCAGTCCCCATTAAGGTAAACCTGGACATCTGATTGTTTCTTGGTTTACTTTGTTTCATATTAACATGACCGTGAGCTGGACCTTTGTTTTGTGAATTCTGAATAAAGACACAATTTTCTGAAACGGGTGTGGGAGTGTCATTCATTTTCCTCATACTACAATCGCCTGCTTCCTGAGATGTGGCGATGGTCTGACTCCATGAAGAGGCCTGGAGTCTCCCACCCAGCACCCACTCTTTCTCTCCAATTCACAGACAGTTCCTAACCCGGTCCCCTCAGTAGCTATCTCCACTACATTCTCATTTCCACCTTACATTATTTAAATTACAATTAGTTTTAAATATAATTTGTTACTTGATAATTTATTCTCTGTGCAATTATCTCATTTCTTCTGTATTGTTTTACTTTGCATAGGGCGTTTCTACCTATATTTCATACAAAAGTGATTATCAACAGTCTTTGGTAAGATCCGGATTGTATTTATAATCATTTCCTTTAAATACATATTACATAAAAATTTTCTGCACTTATATACATAAAATATTTCTAATAACCATGTAGCAATAATTTCCTATTCTACATAGGTATTTGAAAATAATATGTGAGAGTTAAGAATCCCATAATTAATACCTGTGTAAAATACATGAAAATCACTTAGTAAGATAAGAACTATTACTTTAGGTAATTAAAACTAAATTGTTTTTAAAAAAACATGTTTTTTAATATTTATTTTCCTATGATCAACTCATTCTTTTTTGAAGAGAGTGGATATCTACATTAGAGGTATATATTAATAATTTTTATATGTTACCACCTAGAAACATTATTTCTATCTATGTTACATCAGTCAGCCATCAACATGAATATGAATACTGATGATAGCTGATGTTTGGGATATAACCAGGAGAGCACTTAGTCGGATGTGTTGTTTAGCTGGTGGTTTGATTTAATAAGTGAACTCTCCTTACATGGCTACTTGCACTTATTAAAAAACACGTCTTGTCTTATTCTTATGGAGTTATAGCAGTAGATATAGAGGATATAGATTTCCTATCTTGAAATCTATTCATTTGTGTATTCACTCAGTCATTCATTTATGAGTGCCTAAATTACCCTAGGATCCAAGGTTGGCATTGGGAGAACCACGATGAACTGACAGAATCTTCCCTCATAAAACTTATAATCTCATGGGAAGCAGACATTAACCAAATATTCAGACATATGAGTGCAAAGTTGTGACTGATGTATGTACTGAAAGAGGAACACAGAATGCTTTTCAACTTCTTAGACATAAAAATCATGTCTAATAACATAACACATCTAAGACATAGGAAACATGTCTAATAACATAACACATCTGATGTTAAGGGAATGTTCTTGGTTTTACTTTATTTTTAAAATCTTACCAGGTGGTATAGTAAAACAACTTCCTTTTTCCTTTACAGCATCATATTGACCGATGTCCAATTAAATATTGTACATTCTTACCTTAACTGATCACTTTTAAGAATTTTATTTTCATGCCAATGAGGAAAGATCAGGTATAGGAAGACAGAGGGCAGAAAGAGACACTTAGAAATTTATCAAGATATGTTCATTTATTAAAAAAAAGACTTGCTTCATGGTGTATTATTCCCTTGTCCGAGTCTCAGGTTTACCTCTCAGTAATCACAGTAAGTCTTTGGACCAGTGATGGGCTTACCTGTGTCTTGGCTTGGCTCAGATGTAGCAGGGCCTTCTTTTAGGGACATTCGTTGTGTACATAGTACTCAGACAGTCTTGTTGCTCTAGGCTTGGCTCAATTACTCTTTAATATAATATATGAAACATCAGAGCCAGGCATGGCGGCACATGCCTTTAATACCAGTACTTGGGAGGCTGAGATAGGAGGATCACAGTTTCAAGGACAGCCTCAATAACTTAGTGAGACTCTCAACAACCTAGTGAGACCCTGTTTCAAGCCAAAATTATAAATAAAAAGGGTTGAGGGTATAGCTCTGAGGTAGAATGGCCCTGGGTTCAATCCCCAGTACCCCCCGAAATATATATATAAAAATATACATATATCTATTGCTATATATTTGTGAATATGCAAATGAATATCTATGTGAAACATAAAATTAATATATGATCATATATATTATTTTCATAACTTAATAGTAATTATATGCCATTTAGCTCTCCACCAATGTAAGTACTCAAACAGTACAAAATGACATTGAATTTATCAAAGTTTCCATCTCTGATCACGTCTTTCTGCCTTTTCCCAGGGGTAACTACAATGCTGACTTTTTTCTTAAATCTTCTCTTGCTGAAATAGTTTATCTCTACATATGGTTCCCCCTACCAAACTTTTCTCAGCACCAGTTAGTTTTGTGTGTGTCCTTTGCAGCTTCCACAATACCTGTCACCCTCCGTACTCTCAGACAGCAGGTGATGGAGCATAAGAAGATGCTGAACCAGAGTCTTTGGACAGGGCCAGCATGGTTCTGAAAAGGAAAGTTGTAAGAGCTGCTCAGCATTCTACCTGGACACAAGACAGGAAGTAGTGCAGACATTTAAAAAGCACATGTAAAGGGCAAGAGATTGTGAACTTTAATATTTCAGAGATTTGGCTACTAAGATAATGAAATCCATAAGTGGACTGGGGAGGTGGGAAATGGCAGAGGCTTTGCAATTGGGCAGGCCGGGGTTTGAACCTCAGCTTTTTTAGTTGGCAGCTTGGCAACCCTGCGATGTTCATTTGCCTTTCTGAATGGCTGTTTCCCCACTGTGGAAGGTTATTGGGAATCTGCTCTTACGGGTTGTGAAGCAGAGCTTCAGTAAATAATAGTTTATATTTCTCTCTATAAGACCCGCTTAAACTTAAAATTATAATCATTGACTTTCTCTGTTCTCCATCTTATTAAACATTGCCTTTCTCTGTTCTCCATCTTATTAAACAATATATGATGCCCTCTGTCTTGAATTTGTTGTATTTGAGTGTTTGTACTACCAGTCCACACTACAATAATTTGATGCAATTCTTTCTTCTACAGAACAATTTCCCCCCAGTCTTGGGGTTTGTAGTTTATTTACCTTGTCATCTTGCCTCTTGGCTTGGTTAGTCTTTTTGGCATTATTGCTGTTTCTCAAAAATAAAATTTTAGTTTTCCCTTATGTCATACATATCTGACAATAATAACGTTTAGAGTCTATGTACTTCAGCACAGCAATATCAGGAAGGACAAAAGTGTCAGTGCTCACATGGATTCTGCTGGGACCAAGGGCCTAGAAAGAACCTGACCATCTCTCTCTCTGTCATTCATAGCCGTTTAGGGGCCACTGTGAACTTGACCTAAGGAACTATTGGGCTGTAGCTCTTGAAGTGTGTTTCATAGAGAACTCAGATTGAGCCCCGTGGTACATGTACTTGCAGGCAGTGAGCTGAAATACTGACCTGGTGGGAGACGGAACAATGTGGATATTTGAGATACAGAGGAGAACACAGATCTGACATGAAGAACGATTATTATTTCCTGCATTAGCAAGAGAGATGTTGATAACATGGTGGCGTGTCAGAAAAATGTTGGCAAGAGCCAGGGAGGATAAAATTCTCCTTAATACGTTTTCTTGTATGTAGCTGCATTTGTATCAGCAAGTTCTTAGGGAAAAAAAATGGTAGATGACAAATTTCGTGGGTCATATATCAATATTGATCAACATATTAGAAGGTGCTATACTCTTCCAGGACATATGCTATTGATTTGTTTTATTGAGTTTCTACAGGTCTATCAGGACTATTCCATGCTGGGTGTTTTATATCTGAAAGCACAATTAAAATCCATTTATAATATCTGTTCAAATAAAACATCTGCAGATAATAGCCACAGAATTCCTCCTCCCAAGTGAGCTTTTGATAAAAGAAACATAATTTTGCATGTGCACATGTGCAACTTCTCCTACTTAGGCCCCGGGGAGATGGCTGAAAATCAGTTGCCAAGTGTGGGGGCTTGGTGGGAGGATGGGGGGCTGTCACATAAAGGTCAGATGAAATTGCTTGGGAAACCTTAAGGATTCTTTAAAGCAGTTCTATAAAACAGGAAGTTCCTTACTGTAGGTGGCCCAAGGCTTACTGAAGATTGTAGGATACTGATGGTTGGCACACTTACATAAACCTACTTTATTATTATTATTATTATTATTATTATTATTACTATTATTATTATTATTTTGTGGTACTTGGGATTGAACCCAGGGGCATCCTCCCACCGACCTACACCTCTCAGTCCTATTTCATTCTTTATTTTGAAACAGGGTCTCACTAAATTGTGGCAGGCCTCACTAAGTAGCTGAGGCTGGCTGCAAACCTGTGAGTCTCCTGTCTCAGCCTCCCAAGTACTGAGATTACAAGTGTGCACCACCACACCCAGCTATAAACTTACTTTATTTACACAAAGAAGTGTGTTGCTTAAAGAACAAAGTCACCATGCACTACCAAAACCTGAACCCACAAGAACTCTAGAAAATGAAATATTCAAATCAGTAATCAGTTTATGGCCACATTCAAGACACTTGAAAACGATATAGAATGTTTCTAGGCAAATGTTACCTCATGGATGTGTTTCATGTAATGTGACATGTGTGTATTGATTCTTCATCAGTACCCCAACCTGTGTTTTTTATGTTGACTCAGTATCATATGAATGGATGTGATTGAATATGTAATTGTGAAGGTTCATGGGAAGATAAAGTTCAGAAACAATGTGAACTGAATCAATAGTGGAGGAAGGAGAAACAAGTGTTTACAAAGGGGAAGGCAAGGGTAGAGTGTTTGCTCCTTTTTACAGCTTTGACAAATGACAGAGTAGGTGATCAATGCACAGGCATCGATGCAAATTTTCTCCTTTCTTCTCTATCAATATTGGTGCAAGAGACACAGCCTGCGACCCAGGGTTAGAAGAGCTAAGTTCTCATTCCAGTCCTTCATCAAATGTCTTGGTTCCCTTGTTTTTCTCATCTCTTATAGGAAAGTTGAAGTACATGATTTAATCTTAGCGCAAAAACAATATCTTAAATATCACTAAAGCGGCATCTATCCCCAGGCTTCTATATGATGCTAATATGAAATAAATTATTCTGTGCCTGTATGCTTGCTGATTGATTAGATGGTAATCCATGTCCAAATCATGAATCAAAGCCATAGCGTCTGTAGACCCAGAGAGTGAATGAAAAAACAGCGGCCCAGGTCATTCATATCCCAGAGCTGGCTTAATGATTATAAAGGTGCCCTGTCTGTTCATAATTTGATTTCTCTCCATAAAGTTTCAATATTAGATGATATGGTAGAAAGCAAGATGCCTAGGAAAAGTCAGAGGAAGAAAAATAAAGTGCACCTTAATGAATATCTTTTCCAATTGATTTCAGCATGGAAATTATTTTCTAAGGGTTAGATAGTAAATTATAATATAAAAAACATGACGAATGATATTAATATAGTTGGGTAATAGTTGATTCAGATTCAAATATCTGTATTCATGAGGTTTTATAGTATTCTTTGTGTTTTTTTTATACCTAAAACATAACCATGGTGTTGTCTTTGAGTCTGTGGTGTCTTGTACCTTAGGCAGCAGGTCACTTTCCACGTCCCAACATTTTTACTTCTCACGACCCTTAGTTTCTGTCCCTTTTTTTAAAAAAAAAACATTGTCTCTTACCTTAAGCCTTTCTCACCTAAGGCCCAAACAATTTGTATTATTTTATTAACCATTATGGTCTTTGGTGACGGATGGTTTTTAACATTCAAAATAACAAATTACCTTCTGAAAACCGCTTTTTTAAAAATAAAATTCAAAGAAATTCACTGTGTGGTTTGATTTAGTTGTCGACAAAATGGGATTTTGATTTTATTCTACTTTGATTATTATATTTCTGAATTGATGCGGTTAAATTGGAATTTCCCCTCCTTGAATGGACTCAATATTGAATGGTGAGCCAATTATTACGATACATTTAACTTGATGCAGATGTAGCGCTATCACCGTTCGCACATTCATTTTTAAAGTGTGAAATTGTACATATATTAGTTATCTTGCTGTATGCACTTGGCTTTCTAAGGACGTATTTGCTCACAGACTCAATACAAGTGACATAAAACCTTGTTTCAATTCAACCAAATATCAAGATAATTTCTAATCAGTTTTCATTTAGAGTTGCAGACTATAATGATATTCATTGAACTGATATGTTATAGGATAAAAATTATAATAATGATTATACCGGAGCTAATAATCATTGAGAAATTCTAATGGACTGGGAACTTTATGCTATTCAACTTTTCTAAAGCTCACAGTCTTGTGAAGTGGGCATCTATTACTATTCTAATTTTCAGTTGAGGATCTGTGGCTTGGTAAGGTAAGAAACTTACACAAGATCACACAAGTACTAAGGGAGAGAGAAAAGATTGAAACCAGACACCCAGACCACGTATTTTGAAGCCAGTATCCTGCCCCTTGCTCCTCAAAATTTGTTCCAAGGACCAACATCATCATCAGCAACTGGGTGCTCATGGAAGTGCAGAGTGTCCGGTTAAGAAACTGATTCATAGTGGTTTGCTGAACACTTTCCCAGTTTTATGACTGACAGATCTTTGTCCTGGGAAACCCTTTAGTCTTAGGAAAACTCATGATTTATCACCCTAGTCTCAGCCCCTGCCCCTGAACTGTTGAACCAGAATCTACATTTTAACATCCCTAGGTGACTAACGATAAGTGAAAAAGAGTAGCTCTTTAAAATTTCATTTGCTTTAATGAATATTTCCTACAGAGACTTCTAGAGAAACGAAATCCTGGAACTGGTTTTCACTCTTCCCATTGACAACAGCTCAACTGACCGAGTCATACACAGTACCCAGAGGAATCAAAATTCTGATTTATCTGAATTTCTGTCCCCAGAAATCTACTTCTCCAGTAGGAAAAAAGTTGCCACATTCTAAAGGAGAGAGATTAAACTATTCAAGTTATCCTGATTTGAACTAATAATGCTGCAAAAACTGTAATATGAAAAAATATAAAGAAGCCTGTAGGATTACTCTCTGTGATTGTAGCGAGAAGGATGTAGGCTGTCAAAAAATTGTAATTTTAACTGAAAAGTGACATATTAATGTATTGATACAGTATAGAACGTACCTGACATCTGTATTGCCAGTCTTGGTTTGTATTCTTGCTGGATTAGGAAGCGGTATCACTTTATTAGTGGAAGGCATGCTTGTCATACCCAGCTTAAATGGTATGGCTTATTTAATAAGCCTTTCATATTTCACTTATACACTTTTATGCCTAGGATTTTGCAGATAAATTTCTCCCAGCAAGAGAAATCTCGAGGGACATATCAAGAATACTGAGGAAGTTGGCAATGACTGTTTCTGTCTTATAGCAGAGATTAAAAACAGTTAGACCAGGAAGAGACCTCAGGGAAAATATAGCCCATTTATTTTATGAATTAGGAAATTGAGACCTATCAGGGTTAAATTGCTTCCTATGACCATCCAGCAAGTTCACAGTACAAACAGGCTCAGAATTGAATGTGGTTGAGAACAGACCTGACAATATTGGATTTACCTTGAGTATTCCTCATGTTACTTGAAATATAAATTAATAGCTGTTACCCTGAGAGAAAAATTTTAGACACTCTCTGGGAAAAAAAAATATATGATTGCAGATGTCTGTCTAAATGATGGTGGAAAATGACATTCAGAGAGCTACAGTCATGATTTTCTCTGCTTTTCCTCCTTTTTTTATTCACGATCCAGGTAGCATAGAGCCAGTCAGTAATTACTGGCTTAAGCCTTACAAAAATTATATGCCGTATAAGATAGAGTTGTTGGTCTTAGTCCATTTCAGCTACTGTAACAAAATACCACAAACTCATTTGCGTACAAACAACAATTATTTCCTATAGTTCTGGATGCTGGGAATATAGAAGATGCCATGTCTCCTGAGGGCTCACTTTCTGATTTATAAATGGTGCCTTCTTGCTGTGTTCTTACTTGATGGGAGGAACAAGGAAACTCTCTGGGGTCTCCTTTAGAAGTGTATTAGTGTTATAGTTAGATATAAAATGTCCCCTAAAGAGCTCATTTATTAATGTTTGGAGCTGATGTAATTGAGTCACAAGGGTTGTAATCCTAGCAGTAATCCATTACAGTGTAATCCATTACAATGGATTCATCCACTGGGTGTGGCCTAGGCCAGTAGGGTGTGGCTGGAGGTAGGTCCCTGGGGTGTGACCTTGGGGATTACATGTTTCCTCCTCTCCCTGCTCTTGCGAGCACACTCTGTCTCTCTCCCCTCTCTCCCTTGCTTCTGGACTTCATGATGTGAGCACAGCCCATGTGCTCTCCCTTTCTCAGTTTCCTGCCGCCATGCCCTGAGATACACAGTCCCCAGCCTCACATGAATTGAACAAGAAACCGTAAGAAAATAAATTTTCTTTCCTCTAAGTTATGTGGTCAATCTTTTAGATTATAGTTGCAAGAATGCTGATGGATACAACTAGTCTCCTTCATAAGGTCTCTGCCTTCATCCTCTAGCCCCCTACCAAAGGCCACACTTACTACAATTATATAGTGGTTAGGTTTTAACTTAGAAATTTAGGGGAACTCAAACATTTAGACTACAGAATTTTTAACATTAGGAAAATCAATGGACTTTTCTTTATTTTATATTTATGATCTACAAAGGGGTTTCAAATGCATTTCCCTCACTGACTAATGTGATTATTGAGGAAATGGCATGACTACTATGCCTAAAATATGGTATGAAGAAGGAGGGATACCATGGGATCTTCCATGATCAGTAAGTTTTCCTGCTGGAGAAGAAAAGGGAGTATGGGATGGAGATGCTGATACTTGAGAGAAGATTAGCAACAGAAAGATGAAGAGGAGGAGAAAGGAACCAAGATCAAAATGGAAAAAACTTGGTGGAACAAGCCTGTAATCCCAGTACTTGGGAGGTTGAGAGAGGAGGATCACAGGTTTGAAGCCAGCCTCAGCAACTTAGTGAGGCTCTCAGCAACTTAGTGAGACCCTGCTTCCAAAGAAAAAATAAAGTCAGTCTGGGAGTGTAGCTCAGAGGTAGAATGTCCCTGGGTTCAATCTCCAGTAGCACGTGCACACACACACACACACACACACACACACACACACACACACATACAAATAGTCTTTATTTCAAACTCTGAGAGGAAAGAGAGGACATGGAATAAGAGAATAAAGTGTTGGAAAAAACAATAGAATTTTGAAAAAACAAAACTATGACCTCGATAAGGGAAGTAGAACAGGTTTAATTTTCCTTAGAGAGAATGAACAAATTCAGATTCTTAACGGCCTTTTATTTTTTATGGAAATACTTATCTTTGGGGGGGATTTAGAACAGAAGTGCTCAAGGATTCATAAAGTAATTTTTGTCAGGAATTCCTTGATTAGAAAGCCATTACGGATGACATAGAGACATCCTAGCAGTCAGCGATGCCAAGCATATGATGTATGTGTTGGATGTGGGCAAATTGTGATTTATTTGTAAAGGAAATTTCTGGAGGAGAAAATGAAAACTGCTGGCTTGAATGTTACCCAAATACCACAAAGCTGCAGTAAGACTGTTTGCATATTATTTACAAATGAAATGGTTTCTAGAGACAACATAAGCCTAAAATTAAAAGACATTGGAAGATTATGTCAACTGAGTGTAGGCAAGGGTATAATAATATGGGAGAAAATTCTGACCTAGGGAGACCAGAAGAAAAGATCTTTTCTGAAATTTGTCCCTATTCATGTCTGAAGACCCACTGAGCATTGGCCCTGAATGCAAAGGGGTTGCTCTCTTACCTCAAAACACAAGGTGGGAGGTAAGAGGCACAGAAAACACATAGTACCAGTTGGCGAGCCTGGTACTAGTAAGGGGAAAGAGGCTTAGTTTATAGTCAGAGTAGGATGTGGGGGACATCCAGTAGTTCACTTGGAAAGGACAATATGGAGGGTATGGTACCAAAATGGATTCTTCCAGAACTTTCTATACTAGTAAAAGGCAGTTATTGAATATTTCCTGTTTTCCAGAGACTCCAAAATTCTTAAGGTGAATTAAACTTCATAAAGTAATATCTATTTTCTTCCTGTATTATAGATAGGCACTGAGTCTTAGCCAAGTCAATTAACCCATTCAACATATTAGAATGGCAGCAAAGAGGACCTGGGTGTTAACTTAGGGCATTTGAAACCAGAGTTGTATTATAACTAGGTGTCATAGTTAGGGTCCTCTTTTCAGAGAAACAGAACACACACACACACACACACACACACACACACACACGTACATGTATAAATATTATAGGAATTTGTTCACATAATTATGGAGGCCAAGACATCCCATGATCTGCCACCTGCAAGTTGGAGAACCAAGAAGGCTGGTGTTGTAATTCAGCTTAAGTCTGAAGGTCTGTGAACCAAGGAAGCCAATGTCTGAGGGCAAGAAAATTAATTCGGTCTTCCTCCAACATTTTTTTCTTTTTGGGTCCTGGATTGATTGGATGATGCTCACCAACACTGGACAGGGTGGTGATCTCCTTTTCCCAGCCTGTTAATCCAAATTATAATTTATTCCAGGAACGCCTTAATAGACCTATCCTGAAATAATGTTTTACCCATTAACGAGGCATCACTTAGCCCAATCAAGCTGAAATATGAAATTATCCAATATTGCAATTCCCTGGGAGGTGCTGCTGTGTAACGCTGAAGAACACAGACACGGAAGCCAAATGGGCTGATATTTCCTGGCTGCGTAGCTCAGGCAAATTAGTCGACCTCTCTGGGTTTCAGTTTCCTTATCCTTAGTGATTTTTAAGAAGAATAAATTAGTGAACACATGTAAAGTCCTTTGCATAGTTTCTGATTTCTACTAATCATTTACTAAATATGAGCTGTGGCTATACTAGGGAAAACATGTTCAAGACCGAAAAGGGAGTGTATCTGTACATTTGTTATTTTTTTTTCTCACGGCGAATTAGTTATGCAATACTCAGCCTTGACCATTCAATAGAAATTGTATCGTTTTTCTCCCCTGGTCCCTCCCTATATTGTCATAAAATTATACCTGAAGTCTACAGGAGCCACCCATCTCTTCTTTTAGCTGTGATGGCTGACTCTGATCTTTGATTTCAATCCCCAATGCTGCTTTGACTCTGCCATTTTTCCCTAAAAATTCTTAAAATCTCTTGAATACTGCTAAGATAAGGTCCCAGGTACATAAACTGGCTCATCACAAGCAGGGCTTACTTTACCTTTCCAACTCTATTTCTTAGGAGTCTTCCACATACAGTCCCTGCTCCCAGTGACCTGGTCCCTTCGGTGTCATGGCCTTGAACATGGCTTGAGCAATCCCCTTTCTGTTTTGCAAAGCCTTTTAGATTCACCTGTATTCCTTAACATCTTCTACAGCATGGTCCTGACCCTATCTATACTCCCCTGCGATGAATCCCCTCTCTCCTTGACTTACCAAAGTTTTGACTCTAGATCACTCAGCATTTACAAAATCAAACCTGTTGTTTTTCAGTTCTGTACTTTAATCTATCTCCTCAGATAGAATATTAATAAACCCTTGTAGCATGAAGATGATACTTTGCATACAGAGTTGCTTATGGACAAGTCAATTAAAGGAAAAAGACTAGGGAAATGGGGAAGAAAGACAAAAACTACAAATGGGAGGTGAACAGAGGACAAAATCAGAAAACCATCAAGATTTAGAAAACTTTTAGAAGACAGTCAGTTAAAGAAAGCCTGGGTAAAGGGTTAAAGATGATGAAGAATCAGGGAGATTCCTGTTCACATAGAGGATCTAGAGTGGAAGAAAACCACTGCAGTGGTATTGCAAAGAGCTCAGGGATTTGGGAAAGAACCGTGGAAAATAATCATTGTAACTAGTATGGGAACCAGAGGCAGAGGTGAATTTGAATGAACCCACAGGTACAGATGCATTTGGCCAATGTGCGTGGTATGGATCAAGGCTACAAATAGCAGAGGTGTACCAGTCCTATGGGACTGCTGCTGCACCACCGAGTGATGTTGACAGGAATTGCCAAGAGAGGCAAGACTCTGGGCCTGTTTCAGTTCTTTTGGCTGCTAGGGAAAGAGAGTCATAGTGATGCTGAATTCCCCCACACACACTTTCCCCGGTATCTTTGGCACCTGCATCTTTCCTTCCACCTCCAGGCTGGTGGGTGACTTAATTAGGCCTCAAAGATTATCATGAAAAGTAATGGGAAGGTAGAGAACAAAGTATGTGGGGCCTGTGTTACACACACACACCCAAGGAGACACTTTTGAGGACTATCTCCATTTCTGGGCACTATAAGATTAATGTTCTGATGAGAATTTTGCTGCATGACTGGAAAAGCTGTTCCCAGCGGGATCGCCCAAAATAAAAAGTACAGATGAGACAAAGTATTTGGCATCTTTCTGTAGAAAAGCAGAGATAATATCCATCCCATATGCCATGAGAATTCACTCAGAGGAGAAAAAAAGAAGGTTGATATCAAGGCATGGGAATGAGAGGTTTCTTAAAGGTGGCAGTTTGCTTTGGAAGGAGGAAATTTAAAGAAGCATAAATAGACCCAAAGGTAGGGTGGATGATTAGGTGGTGAAAACACTTGGAAGATATATTTGAAAAAAGAAGAGAGGCAATGAAGGATAGAAACAGGGCGAAAGGGAAAAAATAAAAGGGCTTAAAACAATTTAAAATAATCAGTCCTTAGAACCAGGTAGGAGTCTTTAGAGATACACGAGGGAAAGAGAAATTGCCTGAATAACAGATTAAAAGGCTAATGACAAGAGCCTGCTTTCAGAACACAAAGGTAATGGAAAAAGAGAGCAAAGATAAACCTGAGCGATGGCTGGGGAGAGCAGACATCCGGTGTCTGCTGCTTGTGTGCCTGGCCATATTTATTTATCTTACACAAATATTGTTTAAGAGAAGTTACTGGGAAAGGTTTTTCTGGTGATTTATAAGGGAATATATGGTCAATTGATTTTATAGACTTAATTCAGGATACTTGATAGAAGAAAACAGGTAAACTTTTGGTGAAAGGGATTTGCTAAATAAATTACCACTAGGTTTTCATTTTTGCTTTTAATTTTAAGGCTATGTTATTTAAACAAATGATTCCAGTAATACATTAAAAAAGGTAATTGTCACAGAAGCGCATGTTAGATCTAGGTAGGATGATGCCACGTATAAATAAATCACTTGAGGGAGTTTTAGTCTTTCTTGCATACCAGGATCTTGTCGGGCAAACAGTAATTACTCAGAAAATGTTCCTCCCACTAATAGACTGATAGGAGTTTTGTAATTCTATCTTTAATATCACTGTGAGAAAATAATGAGATGGGAGAAAGGTAAAATTTGTGAGCTATATGCTGCACGCCCCAACAGAATTTTTTTTCTGTTTTTTATTTACTTAACTTTTTTAAATTGGTGCATTATGATTACACATAATAGTGGGATTCATTTTTACATATTTGTACATACACATACATCATTTGGTTAATTTCATTTGTTAAAGTATTACAGGAACGGGCACACATATTGCATTTATCTTTATATTAGTCAAAAATTCAGATTTTCTTTTCTTACACATATTCAACAGCAATAATCGTGCTCTCCCTTTATTTAAGGCATGATTTTAAGTAAATTTCACTGAATGCAGTCTTAGCATTGTAAGTAATGAGAGAAAAAATGAATTTGCTGATTGAGGACCCTTACTCTATCTACAGTCTGTAAAACCCACACTAAGCCTTGGGTGGAGATTGCAGACGAGCAGGTCTGGCTGAACCACTGTTTCCCAAAAAGAGAAACTGCAGTCACAAACTGGAAAATGAAGGATGCTAAATATTGATGCTAACGGTATATTTTACTGAAAAGCACTTATATAACACTTATGAATAAGCATGTTCTCTGGTGTTCTCCCAGAGCTGGATATTCGCAGGTAGTTACCACTATCTTCCTTTCCTAGAGGTATGGAATATTTAAATATGATGTCTAACATCTGTCACATGGATAGTAAGAGGTACAGCTTGGAGTTGAATTCATGTTATTTGCTTTCAAGCCCAAATATATTATACCCAGTGATGGTTTCATCTTAAAACATGTGGATCCCTAATACTAAATAAACTACTTAGATATTGATTAAGAATGGTAGATTTTGAGCTAGTTGAGGGTGATACTTTTGTGGTCGAGGAGAGCATGACCAACAAAGTTTAGTTTACTTGACTCTAAATATTAAAAGGCAAACAAGGAGTGGAAACAGAAAGTTGGATAAATGTCTCAGTATATGTTCATTAGGGGATCATTTGATGGAGCAGAATATTTGGGTTTTGAATATATCATAATTCATTTTGATAAAAAGTTGGGTTTTCTGGAGAATCTCTGAGTTGTTGGAAAATACAATTATTGTTAAGCTGAAAATAGTAAAATTAAAAAGGTGATGTAGTTCAGGTGAGTGAGGACAAAAATCCATTAACAAATATAAAAATAACAAATTTGAAAGTCATCTTCAGGGGAGAAAAATAGGAAGTAAATATATTGGCAAAGTCATTTATTATTTTCAAAATAATAAATAATTGGACTCTTGGTGACAAAGAAAGAAGTCAATCTCTGCTTTCAAGGTGACATTGAATATATAGAGCATTCAGAGTTCAATTTCAATAAATATGTCAGGAGAATAATTTGGGGAAGAAAAAATTAGAATGGGAAAAGGAATCGTTAACATCCTAGCCTTATTTGGAGCCAATCTCAAAGAAGAAAATGATGCATGAATCAAGACAGAAAACATTCTCAAAGGAAATATGAAGGAGAGATAATAGTCCTCTCTTTGAAGTAAAAATAACATGAGTAGATCAATTAGGAATTCCATTCCTGCATAGGAAGGGCTGGGAAACCACATGGTGTACTTCATCCTCCTGTCCATGCTGAAGACATAAGAGGAAGACAAGCCAATCTTTGACATTAAGCAGGCTCCCCATGCTCTGAAGGCAGGTGGCTGTGTGTCTAAGCTCATAGGCTCGCTGAGGTCTGAGGTTGTACCACACTTTCTTTCAGGAGAGACTACTCCAATCAGTCCTGTGCGTAGCAAATCTCTGGGCCAGGGAGCAAGCCAACTTCCCTGTCCCTGCTCCAGGAAGACACCTGCATTTCTACACGCTCTGTATTTCTGCGCCCTCCTCTTCTGTCCTACTCCCATTGGGAGGGAGACTCGGGCTCACTTGTAAACTTGAAAACTCAGCTCATTTCTAATAAGTTCAAGTTTTATGATCTAAAAAAAACTTTTATCAGTAAATAAAGGTCACCCATCTGGCAGCAATGTGTCTATTTGGCTCAGCTTTGGTTTTCTACACTATGTTATAAAAATATTACAGTCTAGTATGACATTAGCAAAGTGTGACATCTGGGCTTATACAAAATATAAGAGTTGGCAGGGGGACTAATTTCCCTTCTGAAAAATTGCCATCGCAGAAAGGGACCGGGGACAACCGATGGCTGAGAAAACACCCCTGGATTTTGCTGTAATTCAGCCAGGTTGGCCCTCGAGCTTAGCAACATCCTCCAAAACATCTGCCTGGAAAGGGGGAAAGGACCTAATTACCCCAGAGGACAACGTTGATGGATTGCCACGGGCCTTTGAGAATAGAAGCTATTTTAGCGCAAGAGGAAAAAATGTCTCTACCTATAGTGCTAGGTGGTCATGCATTCAAGAATTAAGTGAGTCTGCTTCAAAAAAATACTGTAGGTATGGCAGTCATAAAGCTGGTCGGCTTTTCACTGGGTTTAGATGTTAGAGCATTTTCTTTGGGGGTTGAAAAATGTATAATTAAATTTTGGCATTGCTTTTAGGTGGTAATGATTTTTATTAAATTCCTTTTTGTATGACCCCTTTTATGAGTTCAAGACAAATGCTGTATTTATTTTTTTTCCCCGAGGCTCTCTGGGTGCATTTTAATGTACTGTAATCTCAAAGATATTGAGCACTGACGAAAAGAATACACGCATCTGGACAGGGCCATTATGCGATCGCAGTTAGAGCTAATTTTTTTTAAAGATAGAGAGAGGATCAAATTTAAGGAAAATTTCCTTGCTCATCTTTAGGCACTCAATTTTTGTGAAGATTCAGGCACTATTAATGGCGGGTGGTACTTACATAAGTGGGAAATTGCAGTGGCAGTTTTTACAGGGGTTTAAATAAATCCCGAAGCTTTCAGAAGTTTGAAGATCTAAAGCTATAATGAATATTATGGAAGCCTAGGATGAATGCTATATAATTAGTAATCCAAATTATTGAAACCATAAAATCTAAGTCTCTTGGGAAATGATGTATGGGGTAGCAGTGAATAAATAGGTTTGGGACATGGGGAGGTAGCATGGTATTCCCATCTTTTTCTAGGTAAGTGATGATAACCAAGATATAAGGACACAGCTTCCTCTGCCTACACTCTCCCCCACTGTGCCCACCCATACTTGTTCAGTGTGAAATAGCAGATTGCTGCAAGTCCCCATCTGATTTGCAGTGCCCATCTTTGTCAAGGGAATAGACAGGTATATTATGCAGGAGGAAGGGATGAGAAAATGTCTTCCATGGCCACAGCTTTGGGAGCCCATCTCAGAACAGAGGGGAGCACAGGCTTTGGCATTTCCATTTTTCATATAAAGAACAATCAGCCTGGAGGGTTCACAGAATTACCTGGTCAGTGAGGTATTAGGGGAACCAAGATTGAAGGGCGAGTCCCTGGGTTACTCGCCATTAGCTCTTCCCAGATAATTACTGCCACCCAGACTACCGGACTTTGGCATTTGTCACTTTCCTCAGACTCTGAATAATTTCCATTCCATACTTGAAAGAATGACTGTGTGCTTCTGGAATGCATGGATATGATCAGCAGAGGCTGGAAGGGAACTGGGTGCTGGGCGTGGTTTCACTTTCCTTTAGTAGTTCTGTCTCTGGGAATTGCTTCACACAGAGCCTCATAAACTCTAGTCATTTGTATTATAGATACAACATGTTTTTGGTTCAGTCTGGGGAAGCTGTGAGATGTAATGGGCAACATCTGTGGGGAAGTTTCCTGCCCTGCTTTAGATGTGGCTGTTCTCCTCATTGATCTTCTGCACTCCATATCTTCCTTCTTTCCCCTGGGGAATACACACACAGCAGAAGAGGATCCTGACAGCTCACAGAGGTTAAAGCATCCATCGGGCATTCAGGGCACGTGGAGGCTCCTCTGGAAATGACTTGTGGCTGCCCGTCAAGAGTGAACCTCTGCCCACCTTGACTCTCCCACCCCTTGTCCCTGGCCACTGTCTCTATTGATGTTTTGCCAAAAGACAAGCTTCAGAACCACCTTCCTCGATGCCTGAGCCAGTCAGGACAAGGGGTTGGCTTGTATGAAGAGCCTCTTCTTCAATCTCTTATGACTGTGGACTTTGGGCTTGAGATGCATCATCAAATTGGATGCCATTGCCAATTTTGTCATCTACTCTCCAGCCTCGGTTTTCTCATCTTAAAATGAGTGTTAGTATGCCTACTTTACAGGGAATGATATGGTTTAGGGTAGATGTTAATTCTCTGCTACATAAAGATAAATTCCCTATTTTTTGTCCTTCATCTTAGCATCCACCAGTTTAACTACTAAACATAGTCTTTCTTTCACTCAAACATAATTCAGAGACCAGAGGCCCTGCCATTTTCTCCGCCACAGGAACTACATTGCCCCAAGGGGATCCCTTGATCTCTATTGTTAACGAGGGTCTGAGTTACTTTATGAGTTAAATACCAAGTTTTAGTGGAGCTTGATACTGAGAGTCGTGTGGTTTGTTTCTCAGGCACCTGCCATCCTCTGGAGTCAGCCCACAAACATAGGGCATTCCTCCAGGCCTAGACTCTATAGAGTCTTTGCTTATGTTGCTTACTTCTCCACCTCTTTCTAGTATCATAGCAACATCTTGAGCAACCTAATAGCATCCTTACACTCCAAACCTAAATTCAGAGACATTGAACAGAAAAAGTTAACATACATTGAAAGATATTTTATAGCCGAGTGTGGTGGCGCACGCTTGTAATACCAGTACTTTGGGAGGCGGAGACCAGAGGATCCGGGTTCGCGGCCAGCCTCAGCTTTCTCTCTCTCTCTCTCTCCCTGTCTCTCTTTCTCTCTCTACCTAGTGAGGCCCTCCGCAACTTCATGAGACCCGGTTTCAAAATATAGTATAAAAAAATAGGGCCGGGGGTATAACGCGGAGGTAGAATGCCCCTGGGTTCAATCCCCGGTACCGCAAAAAAAAAAAGAAAGATATTTTATGAGGAGAAGACTACTATACTGAGTGCTCTGCAAATTATTGACACATTTCACCCTCACCATGAGCCTGGAAGATAGAAACCCTTTTGTCTAGATGGGAAAACAGAGGCCCAGAAAGGTCAATTAATTTGTGAAGTTCATATAGCTAATAAATGACAGACATAGGGTCTGACCTTGGATTAGCAATGTGAAGACTCCCGTTCTTTCCTCAACACCATGAGCTCCAGATCTGTGAACAGTATCTCACCTTATGCCTGTGCTACATGAAATGAGATGGTTTTGCCATCTTTCTCTAGGCTATGCTGCGGTCAGTAGACAATCCCCAACTCCCAATGGCTTAGAGCAACAATGGTGTATCCTCATCATGTTTAATGTTGGGTATAGATTTACTTTTTATGTCTTCTTCATTTTGAGTTTGTGCTGAAGAAGAAAGTCCTATTTAGGATATATGGATCTTGGTGCTGAAGGAACCTACTAGTGGCAGAACCATCCAGTGACTCTTAAAACTTCTGGTTCAGTGTATGGCACACACATCACATCTGCTCACGTTCCATTGGCCACAGCTGGCCAAATGTTATGTCAACATTGTAGGACTTATATGCATTCCATAGGGACAGCCACTCTGGTGTGAAAGTAGAAAAGACAGTGAATATTTTGAACAAATAATGCCATTTATAATATGCAACTTCTGTTTTACTATCTACACCGTAGGATTTGTGATACCATGCCTCCCCAAATTTCCTCTTACCTCCATGGCTACGCCTTCTTGGTTTCTCTTGCTGGCTCTTCCTCTATCCAAACTCTAAACTTTACTGTATCTTAGGCTCTACTCTCTCTACATTCAAACTCCAGATGACCTCACCCAGCACGGCTTTAATTACCATCAACATGCTGGTAACTGTGTAATTTATCTTTCAAGTCCTGACCTCCTTTTGGGCTCCAAATATCTTATGTTATCTCCCACTTGGAATTCTGATATGCAGCTCAGATGTACTACATCCAAAATGGGACTCCTGATTTCTATCCATCCCCACCCAAGCTGGCAATCTTCCCTGTTGTAGAAAATGGTACCATCCTCCAGCAAATTACTGGAAGCAGAAATCTAAGTTTCCTCCCTTTTCCTCACTCCTACTTCAAATCCATCAGCGACACATGTTATTTACATTTTTCAGATAGTTCCCCAAAATATCCACGTCCCTTGGTTGTAAATGTCAGTACACTAACTTAAGCCACCATCATCTCTCACCTGGAATTCTGCAGTAGTTAACTAACTGGCTTTTGTCTTCCTCTATTTTCTCCCCATAATTCACACCTCACATAGTATCAGAATTATCTTATAAGTATGTGGTTGGACCTTTTCCTTTGCTAAAATCCTCCTAAAGATTTAACACTGCATTAAAAAACAATCCAAGGTGCACATCATAGTATACAAGGCCCTGTATGATCTGACAATTGTCTAGTATGCTGGGTTGAATGATGTCTCCTCCAAATTGATGTCCACCTGGAACCTCAGAATGTGACCCTGTTTGGAAGGAGGGTCTTCACCAACCTGATTAGCTATGTTAAGATGAGGTCATACTGGACTAGCATGTGCTAAATCCATTATGACTGGTGTCATGATAAGAGGGGAAGAAGAGACCCAGAGACACACAGGGAAGAGAGCCAAGGGAAGATGCTGGCAGAGAACACAGCGATCCAGCTATAAGGCCAGGAATGCCAAAGACCACTGGCAGCCTCCAGCAGCTAGGAGACAGGCACAGAACAGATTGTCTCTCAGAGCCTCCAGAAGGGACCAACTCTGCCAACACCTTAATTTGGGATTTCTAGCCACCAAAGCTGCGAGAGAATCGATTTCTGTGGTTCAAAGCCACCCAGTTTGTATTATTTGTCATGCAGCCCTGGCAAACCGTCACAGCCTTCTTTCCCTCGCCTCCTTCCAGCCCTTTACTCATGCGCTGATGTCACACTGGCCTTTTTGCGTGAAAGCCTAGACTCATCTTGTGGCCTTTTCATTTGCTCTACTCAGTGTGTCCCAAAGCTTTCCCAGGATGGCTCCTTTATAGAATCCATGCTTCTGCTCCTGCTACTAAAACCTCTGATGTTGGCGCTACATGTCTTCAGTAACACCCTGATTAGAGTGTAGTCAGAAAATATTTTTGCATTACTGTTGTCACCCGTTTCTAGCCTTAAGAGATCTAAAGCAAGGGAGGCATGCATGTTGGAAGCATTTTTAAGCAGTAAGATTAAATTGGTTCCAACTGTGGGTCAGATAAAATGGGGAATGTGTGGGGACGGGGGAGTATGACTCAGTCCATGAATTTCCCTGTCTATTTTCTTGTGCTTAAAAAGACAGTGGCAGCAGATACCCTCCCACTGTCCTAATGTTACAGAGATAAAGGGCTTCCAGGCATGGAGTCACGGAGAGGATTCCAAGGTGAGGCAGTCAGCATTTCCAGAGTTCATACCCTGTGAGGGCCCCTGGAAGTAAAGATACAGGTTTCACACAGTTTCTAAACTCTGTGAAATTGTAGGTGGAGTATCTGATGATTTTCCAATTTGGACTAAAGGTCCAGATGTGAGAAGTTTGCAGTTCCAGGCAAGAGCAGCAAGCCCTGGGGTGAGCTAGTAAACACGGATCCCCAATTACAGAATTCTGATGATGAAGAAAGAATATCAACATGGTTCTGAATGTGGGATCTCCATCTATATCATCATGGTTCTGAATGTGGGACCTCCATCTTTAGCCTTGACCACACCAGGAAACAGCCTTTATCAGTTCCCAGTGAGAAGAAATAGGAAATGAACGTATGAACCAATATGCATGCTCTTTGCACTTTGTAATTCATGTGTGTGTGATTAGAGTTAACTAATTTAGCAAACTCCATGGAGTTCTCATTTCATAAGCCATTTCATAAGCTTTCATAATTTTTTTTTGGTTATTCTCCTGGAATACTTTATAAATTCTTAAATCAAAGAGCCCCTTCAAGTATCATACAGATAAATGTCAAAATGGAATTACCTGATTGGTAGAGCTTAGTGTCTGGCGCCTCAAACAATTCAATGTATCAATAACAACCGTGGTAAAGAAGGAATCATAACAACCTCCCTGCTCATTGTAAGAACCAAAAATAACCTCAGTATGGTGGGACCACAAACGCTTTTATGCCTTGCACGCTCCCAACCACTGTTCCTGCTCGGTACTGGTTCTTTGTGGGGAAGGTTTTCTCTGCCTACATGGACGTGCTGGGGCTCTGTGACTTTCCCTAGTAGCATTTCTTGCCTTGCAGGCGCTCCACCTGCATTTTGGACATGCATTTAAGAATGGGCTGGTCATTGTCAACACCACGATGGTGCTCCTGGGTGATTCAGTGACGTTTTCTGTTCTCCCAGACTAGGAGGTACAGATTCAGATTCTTGATTCTAATTCTGGCCCCAGATGGCCATAAGTGCGCTTTTTAAACTTTCATAAGCATACTGCCACTCTTTTTATGTGTTTCCCACAACAATGGAGTGTAATCTTTATCTTCTTAGCTAGCATGGAACCACTGAACTGCCACTCAAGCAATTTGTTCTGAATCTGGAGTTTGCGTGAAACACCAGACAATCTGTAGTCTGATAGACTGACAACTGATTTGTTCAGGTCTACTCTGAGCATCATTCTGGGGAAGGCTGACTATCTTAACAGAACCCCAAAAGTTTAGATAAAATCTGGTGCTCACTTTTGAGGTGACACATCTGAGGTTTGGAAACATGAAGAAATTCCCACGAGCACAAGACCTAGAGAGTGGCCAAATGAGGCCAAGGAGAAGGGAGCTCCTATCAGGTGGAGCTGCAACTGACTTAGTGAGACCTTGTTTCAAAATAAAAAGGTCTGGGGGTGTAGTTCAGAGGTAGAATGACCCTAGGTTCAATCCTCAGTACCAAGAAGAAAAAAGAGGAGGAGGAGGAGGAGAGATAATGTATTACATGGTATTATATGTTCATGGTATAATAGCTTCCTTCCAACCACATCCAAACCCTTTTTTAAGCCAGGTGTGATGGTGCATGCTTGTAATTCCAGTACTTGGGAGGCTGAGACCAGAGGATCCGGGTTCGCGGCCAGCCTCAGCTACTTAGTGAGGCCCTCTGCAACTTAGTGAGACCCTGTTTCCAAATAAAGAATAAAAAATAGGGCTGGGGGTGTAGCCTGGAGGTATAGAATGTCCCTGGGTTCGATGCCCAGTACCGCAAAAAAAAAAAAAAACCAAAACCCCCCCCAAAAAACCCCTAAAATAAGGTTGAATAGTCTTTAATTGTGCATGTATACTGTATATTCTTTATCTACTCATCTGTCCAGACATATTTCTGTTGATTTCAAGTCTTGGCTATCCTGAATAGTGGGGCCATGAACATGCAGGTGCAAGTATCTCTTCAAGCTCCTGGTTTCAATTCTTTTGGCCTTATATCCAGTCATAAAATTGCTGAATCATGTAGATAGCTCCATTTTGCTTTCTTTTTGAGGAATCTCTGTACTGTTTTCCATAATGGCTCTACCGATTTACATTCCCACCTTGGGTATAGAAGAGATCTCTTTTCTTTGCATACTCTCTAGCACTTGTTATCATTTGTCTTTTTACTAGTAGCCATTCTAACAGGCACGAGGTGGTAAATTGTGATTTTTAATTTGCATTTCCCCATGACACGTAGTGTTTAGCATGTTTTCATATAGCTATTTGCCATCTGTGCATTTTTTTTTGAGAAATGTCTATTTATGTCCTCTGATCATTTTTTGATTGGGATGTTTTGTTGCTATTGAGTTGGAGTTCCTTATGTATTTTGATAACAATCCCTTATCAGATGTATTGTTTTGCAAGCATTTTCTCTCATTCCATGGATTTATCTGGGCTCTATGTGTCTGTTTCTATGCCAGTATCATGCTGTTTTGATTACTATAGCTTTGTAGTATATTTTAAAGTTAGTAATATGTGATACCTCCAGCTTTGTTCTTTTTGCTCAAGATTGTTTTGGATAGTTGTGTGTGTGTGTGTGTGTGTGTGTGTGTGTGTGTGTGTTACACTGGGTACTGAACCCAGGGGTGTTGTACCATGAAGCTATACCATAGTCCTTTTTACTTTTTGAAACAGGTTCTCCCTCTTACCACATCCTGACCTCCAACTGGCAATCCTTCTGTCTTAGCCTCCCAAGTATTGAAATTCAGGCATGCACCACTGCACCTAGCTAGTCAGGGTGTGTGTGTGTGTGTGTGTGTGTGTGTGTTTGTATGTGGTTCTACATTAATCATGTTTTTTTTCTATTTCTGTAAAAAATGTCATTGGAGTTTTGATAGGGATTGTATGGAATCTACTGATCACTTTGAGTGGAGCAGACATTTCCACAGTGTGAATTCTTCCAATCCATAAACTTGGGATATCTTTACATTTATTTGTGTCATCTTCAGTTTCTTTTGTCAATGTGTTATAGTTTTCAGTGTACAGATTTTTTGCATCCTTGGTTAAATATACTCCCAGGCATTTTATTTTATTTTTTCCTAGCTATTGTAAATGGGAATTATTGATTTCTTTTTAGAGAGTTGATTGTTAGTGAATAGAAATTATACTGATTTTTGTATGTGATTTTGTATCCTGAAACTTTACTGAACATGTTTTGGAAAATTAAAACCCAGATTCAGAATGTAAGACAAGAATTTATTTTACTCTTACCTTCCATCATAAAAAAATAATTTTTTTCTTCGAGTTTAACTTTTTTAGATTCCAAATTTAAGTGAGATCACGTGTTGTCTTTTTTGTGCCTGCCTTATTTCACTTAACATAACAGTTTTTGAGTGAAGTCTTTGGGGTTTTTCTATATATAAGATTATGTCTTCTACAAACAGGGTAAATTTAACGACTTCTTTTCCAATTTGGATGCCCTTTATTTCTTTCTCTTGCCTAATTGCTCTGGCTAGGAATTCCAGCACTTTGCTGAATAGAATGGCAAAAGTGGGGATTGAATATGTTTTAGATCTTGATTGTAGTGTTTTCAAGTGTATGTGCACATGGTCAAGCGCATCAAATCATATACACATAGTACATATACATGTACAGTTTTTTGTATATCAGTATCTCAATAAAGCCGTTAAAAAGAAAATGGTTATTCACTAAGAACTTCATTACAAGAAGGAGGGAGGATGGCTAAGGAACCACATCCCTCTGAACACGTCTGCATGATGGAATCCCTTTTTCACAGAAGTATGGACTTGAAAGTATTAGATTTCCTTTGTGCCCCAATTCAAACTAAGGGCCTTCTGAGAATTGCCTTTAGTCAGCAGGACAGGAGGAGCCTCGATGTACTCAAGTAGAGAGATGAGACCTGGAGGTATCCAGCAGTAACGGACTGTGGGCTTTCGTAGTCTGAAGTTAACAAATGTTATTTGGGGTAGTAACAATGACATACAATTGAAAGGGCTCACAGTATTCATCTGGACACAAATTAAGAACCTCTTTTTTTATGGAGACTCTCTTCCTCCTACTTAGCAACATGCAATGGCGTCTTATTACATGGAGCTAACTTCTCCTCACTGCTCATGGCTACTTCTGTGAAAGGGGAAGGACTAATACATTTATTTTTATGTTACCTGGCTTAGTAATAGTTATATATTCTTTTATTACTAGTACTAATGCCCTTAATTTAGTATTAAAGTATTATTCTAGTATTAAAGCTGGTCGATGACGATGATGATCATGGCACTGATGAGAATGTCTAGGTCAACGATGATGACTATGAACACATTTTAGTTTTGCTGTGGACACCCAAATAGCTGGTTCGGGTTCTGGTTGGCACAGGAAGTGCATAAAAGGAAACCACATGAGTAAGTTTACCCGAAAACCATGACGTTGGCAATATCAGTGTCTAGCACTGCATCCCTGAAATGAGAGACAGACAATCACACTGAGGTCAGAGTGGTGACTGCTCCCAAACCATGGTTATTTCTTTTTTCAAATTTATTTATTTATTTATTTTTTATAATTTTTTTATTGGTGCATCTTGATGGGTTTCAGGGTGGTAGAAGTATACATGCACACATTGGTTAATTAGCCCTCCCCCAATTCCCACCCCCATTCCCACCCCTTCCCTCCTACTCCTGCTCAGCATAGTAGTTGACTTTGATATTTTTGTGTATCTACATCCTGAGCATTAGGGTGTTTGGTTATTTCTTAATAATGTACAAAGTCATATATTACTTTACCCCTTTCCTTGGCACTTTTATTTCTCTAAATTTGTAGTGATATTCAAGTAATTTTAGCATATATAATCTCACACGATCTCAAACACTGTGTTCATTTGGCCAAGTTCACACAGTTTTAATTAAAATTGTGACTAAAATCCAGAATCCTTTCCACTTTGCTATCATGTGCATCTTAATTTTGGATTCGGAAAGTTACATATTTTACTTTTGTTTAGATCTTAACTAGTCAGTTACCTTAAAAATCTCCAATATCTAATTTGTTGTTCTTTTTCCTGCACAAGGATATTAGCCCAGAGCTCTGTGTATTTATCCATGAACACTTGCTGAATTGAGATATATTGGTTTGGGTTGTAACTGCATCTCTTTACTTCCATGTAACATCTATTTCAGAGGTGCATCTGTTGTACATTAAATGATATATTTATAAGAATGAAGAAAAATCAAAATCATTTCCCCTCAAGAAATTAAAATATTGCCAACTGAACTTTTTGACCTACTCATAAAGCAACCTTAACCCCATCCATCCAACGACTCACTTTATGAACACCCTACAGATTATCATGCTCCCAAGCCAGTGCTCAGGAAGGGAGTCCCAAGGGCTCTTTTGGACACCTTCTCATGTTTTGGAAGCATGATTCATGTTGCTAAATTTCAAATTGTTATTTCATCGTGTGTCCCACAAAACATTATCCTGTGACTCACGATTGTCAGTTGGAGGTTACCTCAGATTTAAATTATTTCATGCTGGCCGTGTGTGTACGAGGCTTTGGCTTTCATAATTTTTCTCAATTTACTCATGCGGTTTAGAAAGGTCCAGATGGAAATGAACATATTGAACACTTAAAAAGAAATGTTTGTATTGTTTATGCAGGAAATAAGACTCATTTCTTAACACACAGGAAAGGTTGTTTCTCTTTCTATTAGGAATTCCAAATGAAATAAAATCTGGGACCTCTGTGTTTCCCTGCAGTAGTTAAGCTGAGGCAGCAGATACTTTGGTTTTAATTATTTATGGATGAGCCATGTGAAATGCCCGCCAAAGGTAGCAAAGGGGAAATAATGGCTGATATTGCACAACTGACCTTGAATCCAGCTCTGATTGAAATTAATTACCCAGAGTTTTAAAATCTCAGCTTCTTACACTGGTGGAAACGTCCTCCTCTGGTGATAATGAATAGTCCCATTGTCTCACTGGGAGCTTTGTTTATCACAAGTATTTATTTCACGGCATTTGGTACATCTGATCCTGGCAGGGAGAACACTGTTAATTTACTTGATTTTTTTTTTCTGATTTCTGCATATTGTCTTACCTTAACTCTGAGTCCCTGACATTCTATTAAGGCCAGTGTCATCTTGGAGAGCGATTTTGTAAAATTTCCCTCAGTTTGGGGCTGACCTCTGGAATATTTAGCCACTCAGAAGGTACAGGTTGTCTTGTATCCTTTCCTTGTGTGTGTATGCTGCCAATCTAGTGTGCAGTCGATGGGAGCTGCTAGATGGGGAAATTATTACTCCTGTTAATTCTAATTAGCTGTCAGTCTTGCAAGAAGAGAGTATTTGGTCAGAACGGGGATGATGCTGACTCATGAATGCATAATCCAGTCTTCACGAAGCATTTGCTGTGAAGGTGCAATGCTTTCTTCTATTATTTTCAAGGTCTGTTTGGTTTTTATGTACTTGAGTTTCAACAAAGACTTTGCCTCCGGCATTCTACCTGGGTGCCGTTCCCCGCAGTCTCTGGATCAGTACCTGTCTGGGACCATATCTTGGGTAGCTGGGGGCACAGGTTCCACGAGAGGAAACTTCACTGACAGAAGAATGAAAAGTACCACACTGGAATGCCGAGAGAATTCATTTATAATAAACAGTAATTAAACAGGGATTATTAGGGTGGCACATTTACGATGTGCAAGTTGAAGTTATGTCAACACCTTATAAAGCCTAGAAAGTAATTCAGCTGAAACATTCGCTCTGGGCTGTGGAGAACAAGGTTCTATTCTAGGGGAGAAGTAGGTTGGCTGTTTGTTGTATTTGAAAGACTCTTCATAAGAGTCTTGCTTGGTTTTAAGCATTTAACACAGCGGTCCCAGGATTCGATATCATATCGTGTTATGTAGTCCGAGATGGTTTCTTATTGAGCATTTATCATAAGAACTCTGTTCTTTTTCTAAAGCTATTATATAAAAATGCATAGGAAATTAATTTTTGCTTTCTGAATGTAAATCTCAGGCAAGATGGCAGCACTTAGAACCCTTGTCCTGGGAGCGGAATCGCTCTGGGTCTTTGTCATCTGTCTTTGTCTTTCTGCTTCATTCTCTCAGCCTTGCTTATTGCCTCGCTCATCACCTGAGCTGTTCACTTCAGCCTCAGACAGAGCGACGAAGCTTCCCCTGATGCTTAGTCGTTCACACACTCCCAGTCTCCTTCCCAAGAACCTTATTGAAACTCAGCTCTTCTGTAGTTTAGCTTCTCAGAGTTGGATGGGCGAGTGAAGCATTAATGGACACAAGGTGTCCTTTTCAATATATTAACATGTATTCGGTACTCTGAAAGTACTTCTATTTAATAAAAATGAACTCTAATAGTTAATGCTCCTGGGGCATCAGGAAGGGCGAGGTACATACTGGTGGTTGAGTAGGGAGAGGCTAGGGAGCTGTGTGAGACAGTCTTGTTTGCCTCTTTCAGATTAAGGTATTTGGATACTTTATGTCACTTACACATTAAACTTACCCTATGAAAATAAAATAAGATTTCACTTCAGGTGACTTAAAAATAGACAAGAGGTAGGCGGAGGAGAGAAAGGCAGGAGAGAAAAGGATTATATCTGCCCATCAAAGTAGCAACATCAATTTTCTAGAATTTCACTTGGAACCTGTAAAAAATCTTTTCTTCCTTCATTGTTAAAGGACTACCTGGTTAAAGGAAATAATAGCCACATATGACTCAAAATTCCATTTTATTCCTATTTATTATGTACTTCCTGTATTCCAGGAACTTTTTAGTGAGTGGAAATAAAAGGGTGAATAAGTCAGCAAATCCTCCTTCTAAAAGGTCTTTAGATAGGGATGCCAACTTTAACTAGATTTATTATTTTTAAAAACCATATGATGCCCTATTAGCTAAATCAGATTAAAGTGGCTTTAGGAATATATTAGCAGAATATTAATCCAAAAGAAATATACTATGCACAGAAATCCAGGATGACTCTTGGGACACAGTTTCTCTGTGGTCTTTTCTTGATTTGAAAGATGGACTACTTTTGAAGAGAGAGAGTTCCAAAAGGAATAAAAGGCTGGCCCATGCAGAGAGAAATAAGGTAAATCTCTTTCTACCTACATCTCTCAAATAGAACAATTGTGTTCACAAGCTCTGTTGTATAAAAATTTAATTCAGGGATGAGAAGCTGATTGTGGCTGAAAATAGAGGAGAAGCTCAACAGGCCAATTGAGGAAGGAAGGAAATTTCTTTTGTTCTCCAATTTTATGGAAAGAGAAAACAAATTTTTAATGGGAGAACATTGTTAGTGGGAAATGGATAGGCTCCTAGCATTAGGGATTCTGCCAGGAAGAAGAGGTAGAGAAGCAAAGATCAGAATAGCTGGCAGCCAGGTGTGGTGGTGCACACTTGTAATCCCAGTGCTTGGGAGGACCAGACAGGAGGATAGCAGGTTTGTGGCCAGCCTCAACTACTTAGTAACTTAGTGAGACCCTGTTTCAAAATTAAAAATACAATCGGGCTAGGGATGTAGCTCAGAGGTAGAATGTTCCTGGGTTCAATCCCCAGTACCACAAAAAAAAAGGAAGAAAAGAAAAGACTTGCTTGTAAATGGTAAAATAGGCACACCTGGGGGAACAGGTGGGGACAGGTGTATAATAGCTCAAGTCAGAGGATATTTGAGAGTTAAGAACTTGGTCAAGGTAGGGTCAGAGGTCCAGTGACTTTAGGAATTAAAAACTTTCCTGCTTTGTTGTTGTTTGTTTGTATCTAATGCAGACCAGGAAATTTCTGTAGACCATTTGTTATGAGTTCTGTCTTTAAATATATACTGAAAATCAAGATTTTCTAACTCGTTTCCCAATATTTAAACTTTTTCCTAAAATGTTCTTTCTAATTGGATAGCTCTGTGATGCTCATAAAAATGAATTTGTTAGGATTTTTCAATTAGAGTCTAGACAAAAATAAACAGAATTCTGACTCTGCCCAGCTCTCCTGAAAATAAAATTAGCCTTGATTCCTCATTATAAGGGCATCTTTAACCCAAGAGTTATGTGTGCATTGTTTTATTAGAGTGTAATTCACAGTGTTGTATGGTGGAAATTGCTTGAATCTGGGAGTCAGGCATATCTCAGTTCGAATCCAAATTCAATAAGTTACTAAAAGTGTAACCTTCATAAGTTGCCATCGTAGACACATTTGTGCTGTTTCAATTCCATTTTTCCTTGGCAAACTAAGACTAACTACATGATTTCCTTCTTATGGTACTAGATGGCCCACTCTTTCAATTTACTTGAACCAATGTTTAAATAAACCCTTTGCCCTGAACAATTTGCAGTCAGCAAATTAATTTCAGTTACTGTTCAGAATAAATACACATTTAAATTCTACTATGTCAATTTCACATTTTCTCAGAAAACTCAAAGGGATTAACTAGGATTGCTCCTGAATACATAGCATTGCTTCCAAAAACCCAGAGTCATTGAGTTTATTTCTTCGGGAAGCAAAACCTACTGGCGAATAAAGAGAAAAAAGAAGACATGACGTATTTATGTATAAATAATGTTTTCTTTTCCTAATAATCTCATATTGCTAACAATGCCCCTTGGTGTAATTTATATTCCCTCTTATATCATTATTTGTGTTTAGGGAAATCTTACTGGGTTCTACTGCAATAGTCTTTATTCTTTCCTACATCTATTTGGTTTCTATATTTCAAGTTTTCTGAATAACACCTTAAGGAAGGAGTATATATTAAATAGTGGAAAATGCTACAATAATATAAAATACATATTTTCCTGTGACACTGTTTTATTCATTGCTTACAGGATGTATAATCGATGTTATGGCTAAAGTGCAAATAGAGGATAAATGTTAATAAAATATCCCTCCTTTCATAATTAATTACTCATCTGTGTGTGTTTATGATCCTGAGGAGAGAAATCCAGTTAAATACAGGATTCTTTTTTCAGGTTGAATTACATTGCTATCTTAGATTGTGATTTTTATTTTATTTTATTTATTTATTTATTTATTTTTTTGCGGTACCAGGGATTGAACGCAGGGGCGTTCTACCTCCGCGCTACACCCCTGGCCCTATTTTTTATACTTTATTTTGAAACCGGGTCTCACGAAGTTGCGGAGGGCCTCACTAAGTAGAGAGAGAGAGAGAGAGAGAGAGAGAGAGAGAGAGAGACAGGGAGAGAGAGAGCAAGAGAGCTGAGGCTGGCCGCGAACCCGGATCCTCCGGTCTCCGCCTCCCAAAGTACTGGGATTACAAGCGTGTGCCACCACGCCCAGCTAGATTGTGATTTTTAATACAATAGCTTTCATGAATTTTATTCACAGTAGGATATCAAATATATGGCTAACTCTTCCCATTTGAAATTTCATCAGAGGGCATAGAAAATACAATAAAAAGGGATAATAATATTATTTTGACCAGAAGAAAATGTAAATCTTAAAGACATACTCTTTAGGATTTAAATGATCACTAAGTTGCCGGGTGTAGTGGTGCATGCTTATCATCCCAGTACTTGGGAGGCTGAGACAGCAGTTAACAGCACATGCTGAAGTTCAAATCAGACCTCTGCACCTTACCAGCTATGTGACTCCAGGCAAGTTAGGCAAGGACACAGAGCTACTGGGCCTCTGAGTCCTTACTTGTGGTGCCATAAAGAAGTCTGCAGTCCTAGAGAAAGACTTCGAAAAACGCACATCAGTGTATGTAGTTGATGTGGGTTGAAGATGGAAGAAATGTGACAGAATCAGAATATAGCTTGTATATTTAATGGATTGTGAAGTAAACTGGTGACTACAGGGATGAGAAACTATGGAGACAGATGGGATCTACCATGCAAAGCCCCAGGCATAGAAAGCAGGGCTAATTTAGGCAAAGGCAGCTTGAAATGGCTGAACTACAGGGTACATTTTAGTGATGGAAGATGGTGTGGCTGATCATGGAGTTACTCGTTAACACACTGAGGCATTTGGGTTTGAGTTGGTGTGCCAGCATTTCTCAGACTCAGGTAGCATATGGATGTCTTTTAAAGGAAAATGACTCTATGACTTCCATTGTTCATGCTGATTATTTTTATCATATCCTTACTTACATATGTACACATATAAAGCAAAGGACCAACTCTTTATATATAGAAACCTCTTAACTAACTAAAACAAACATAAGTTAAAAACAAACAGAATTATAAAACCATTATAGCTCAAAGTTGTAAGCCTGCTACTTTTTTTTATTACATTTTATTTAGTTTTTGTAGTACTGGCCTTTGAACCCAGGGGCACTACGTTACTGAGCTACATCTCCAGCCCTTTTCAATTTTTTATTTTGAAACTGGGTTTAGATAAGCTGCCCAGGCTGGCCCTACACTTGTGATTATTCTTCCTCAGCCTCTGGAGTTCGATGGGATGATAGGTATGCACCATCACACCCAGCTGACGTTTCTTTTTAATTAAAATGTTTTGAAGCGAATATGGTCTTGACTGCTTGGTGCCCATCTTCTGACTTGGGCATGCCTGTACTAACAGTGGCCTTCACCATGATGTGGCTTACTTCTCTCGCCATGTCTCTCTATTTACACTGCAGGGAAATCTTTATTTGTTTGTATACCATGCTGCGAAGACATTTGGGTTTAAGACATTAAGGTCTTCTATGTTCCTTTTTATCTTAGCCATAACAATGAACTTAGTGTCACTAGTTGTTAGTGTGATTAACCCCTACAGCAATGTGGGTACTGAAATCCTGTGACAGTGTCCTGTCATTTCTATCATGAGGAATATGCTTCTATGTGTGCTTGAGATTATCGTTGACAATGCACAATTTATAATTGCATAAATAAGTCCAGGATCCCTGAGACCAAAGTCACAGAAATAGCTTTGTAAAATACTGCCAGAAATAAAAGTGTGGGCATGAAAGGCTGAAAACAAAAGAGAAATGTGGATGAGTTTTCTTTTGGAAAATCACTCTGTGGACAGTTAGAAAACTAACAACAGTCTGGACAAAAGATGAAGAAAAATGTGTAGCAGCCAGGGGAATAGGGCTAAAAAGACAAATGTGAGAGTGATAGGGGTTTAATTGACAGGACTTTGTCTCACATTGGATGTGGGAGGTACAGGAAATTGGAAATTCAACGATTCTCATAGTCCCAGTGTGGCTGCCTGGGTAGTGTGGACGCCGCTGGTGAATGGAGAGAATGTAAGAGACAGGGTTGGCTGTGGGTAAGAACAAGAAGATTGGCTTTGGATATATTCCATCTGAAATACAACAGCTGAGATGGAGTAGACAATCAGAAATATGAGCCTGGGGCTTAGGGAAAGAAATGAAACTCTGGATAGAATTTGGCCATCATCAACATACCTGTGGTCTTAGTGGCTTTGGATTGTATGAGATGCTTACATTGAGCACATCAGGAGTTAGAAGAAAGCCAAAGATGGCTTCCCAGGGGGTAGTAGCACATTAAGAGGGCAGATGGAAGAGTAGCTCCGAAAGGGGACTGATGAAGGCCAGAGAGGGGGTAGACCCAGGAGAGCCGTGAGTCATTGAGGGCACTTCTGTGTCTTGCCTGGATTACTGCTGCAGCCTCATAAATTATTTATGTACTTGAGTATTGGTGTCTTCCAATCCATTTCTACCTCTAATGTCATAGTGAACATTGGATTTCAAACCTGATTCTTCTTTCTCCTTCATAATGTGTTTAGCAGCTATTCGTGCTTTTCTACTAATGTTTAATTTGTGGTCCTCTGCAAATGTCATATTTTCTGCCATGAATATGTTGGAAAAAGTGGAATAATTAAAAACAAATTAACAAATTTTTTTAATGGTAGATCCTCCCAACAGAGCATAGTTCCTTCCTTTTTAAATGCCTCCCTTGTTTACACCAGGGCTCAGTACTAAGCCTTCTTCATTAACATTCTATCGCCGGCCATGTGTGGTGGTGCATGCCTGTAATCCCAGTACTTGAGAGGCTGAGACAGGAGGATCACAGGTTCAAAGCCAGCCTCGGCACTTTAGTGAGGCTCTCAGCACCCTAGTGAGACCCTATTTTCAAATAAGAAATAAGATCAGAGCTAGGGGTATAGCTCTGAGATAGAATGCCTCTGGTTACAATCCCCAGTACCAAAAAAAAAAAAAAATTCTATCCTCTATTGATCATTTCATTTTTCTGAATTCCAAATCTATCTGTTATCTATCTATCTATCTATCTATCTATCTATCATCTATCTATCTATATCATCTATCCTCCTCCTCCTGAGGCCTAAAATGTATATCCAACTACCTACTTGTCCTCTCTACTTAGTCCCCCAGTAGGGGGCCTATTCAAGAGGACACATTAATTTAACCATCTAAAATGTTCCCTCATTCCTCTATGTTCAGTGCCTTGCAATCCAATTTTCACATGAGCCATCTGAGAGATATTTTAAAAAGATAGCCCATATCATATTACTCCCTGGTCTGAAAATCTCTAATAACTTCCCAGTGCCCTTAGAATAAAATCCAAACTTCTTACTCTAGTGGGTAATACCCCATAAGATATGACATTGTTGAAGGCCTTGTTGCTTACTGTGGTCCAGACACTCTGGTCTTATTTAGTCCCCCAATAGACATCTCAACCTGAAATTTCTCCGTTCCCCAAACTGGCTTATTCTCATGTAGTGCCATCTGAGTAAACCAGAAATTTGGCAATAATCTTTGATTTTTCTCCTGCCCTCAACCCCTAAATTAAAACATAAACTAATTCTTAACAGTGTATCTTCAGTCCAACTATTTACTCGAAATCCTCATTAACTGTCACTTAGACACTGTAATAGTCTGGCTTCTCCTGAGAAATAAATCCAAATATGTGTGTATATTTGGCATAATAAGTTAATTGGTATAATACATGGTTAATTGATAAAATATATGGTATAATAAGTTAATTTGCATATGTATATGTATATTGTTAGGAATTGATTTACACAATTGTGGATGCTGAGAAGTCTCAAGATCTGCACTTTGCAAGTTGAAGACTTGGAAGAGCTAGTGGTATAGTTGTAGTATGAGTCAAAAACCATGAGAACCAAGAGCAGTGATGGTATAATTTCCAATCCAAGTTCAAGTCCAAAGGCAGGAGAAAACCAATATCCCATCTTGAAGACAATCAGGCAGAGAGAGAGAGAATTCACCCTTTTTCTGCCTTTTGTTCTATTCGGGCCTTAAACAGATTGAATGTGGCCTGCCCACACCGGGGCAGGCAGTTTGCTTTCCTTAGTCTACTCATTGAAATATTCATCTCATCCAGAAACAACATCATAGACATATTCAGAAATAATGCTGAACCAAGTTTCAAGTCATCATGTGGGCCATTAAAGGTGACACATAAATTTAACCATCAAAAATGCTCCCTCATTCTTCTCTGTTCTGTGCCTTGCAGTCTACTTTTCGCATAAGCCATCTGAGCAATATTTTTAAAATATAGCCTATATCATATTACTCATCAGCCTAAAACTCTGCAATAGCTTCCCAGTGCCCTTAGGATAAAATCCAAACTTCTTACTCTAGGGGGTAAGACCCTCCAAGATATGACATTGTTGAAGGCCCTGCTGCTCACTGTTGCCCAGACACACTGGCCTTTGTCTGTTCTGCAGTGAGACCTTCTGGTTTCCTCTAAGTAGGCAAGGTGTGCTGCTGTCCTATGGTCTTAAATTTGATATTTCTTCTATCTTACCTCTCAGAGTTTTGCACAACTGACTTCTCATCATTCCCGTTTCAGCCCAAATATCACCTTCTTAGATGTAGCTTTCCTGTAGCCATACCTACAGCATCATTCTGGCCTTAGCCTAGTTGCTGGGTCATGCTACTGTGTAATTCTATGCACCATGGGAGGTTAGAGGATGGAGAGCAATGGAAAAGTGTGGATGATGGAACAGGATAAACATAAGTCTGAAGCCTAAATCTGCCACCCAGCAGTGTGGCTAGTTACCACACATTTTTGAAGCTTACTCTTCTCACCTGAAACAGGGAAAGGATGAGCTCACAGTTGTAGTGAGAATTAAGTGAGAGCACACAGAAAAGAACATCTAACATGGCTCAGATCCTAACACAAAACAATTGGCTATAAACTGCAATTCCTTTTCCATCACCCTCATCCCTACATTCCTACTCCTTTTTTTTTTTTGAGAATTGCTAAGAATATAGTATGTTAGAATGTTAGAAATCACAGAGATTGGGCTGGGGGGGCAGCTCAGTGGTAGAGTGCTTGCCTAGTGTGCATGAGGCCCTAGGTTCAAGTCCCTGCACAGAGATCGTGGCTGATATTTTGTATGATCCCATTCTCTCATATTTTATCATCTGAAAATGAACTAATCTAAAATTAAAATTAACTAACCTAAAAATTAACCGAACCTACTGGAAATTCAGACATCCTCGTCATTGAGGAAGATTTTGAGAAAGCCTCACTGCTGAGTCAATTATTCCGATAACTTCCATCAAGATTCCAGCAGTCACAAATCGGGAGCTGTTCGAGAAAATACCAGAGGAACCTGTGACAGGACTTACTCTTCAGGTTCCACAGAGACCTGTTGCCTTTACCCTTTTATTTTAGCTTCATCCTGACCTTGGAACTCTATTAATACAACTTACACCAGCTGCGAACTCTTTCCTTTAACATTGAACATGCCTAACTGACCACCATTTGTGTATGCTGAAACACAGGTCACCAAACTGTAGCCCATGGGCCAAATGTGGCCACGGGCCTGCTTATGTAAATAAAGTTTTATTGGAAGACAGCCACATTCATTTATTTACATATTGTCAATAGCTGCTTTCACACGAAAAGGGCAGAGTTGAGTAGCCGCAACAGAGACCATATGGTCTGCAGAGCCCCAAATATTTACTATTTGGCTGTTTGCTTTCAAAGTTCCCAGACCCCCGTGTTATACTGTCTAACCTCTGCACTGGCATCTGTTCAGCAAGGAAACATGTGTTGTGTACCTACTGGTTGTCAATCTCCAGGCTAGATTCTGAGAGTAGCAGAGGAAGCAGAGGTCAGTCCTAGCCTCAATGAGCCCAGTTTCTATCAATGATTCTGAGCCAGAGGTAAACTACTCTTACCCACCTTCTCTCATTGGTCTCCTCTCAGAGGATACTACTGAGGAAAGTAACAATAAAAAAACATGCTCTTCCTACCCAAGACATTTCCTATGCACACCTGAAGTTTGTTCCTTATTCCACTCCCCTCAGTATGGAAGTTTCTATGGTGAGAATAATTTATGGAAAACAAAAATCCCCTCTTCCTTGTTTGGCCCAGGTCCTCGGCTTCATCATGACTCTGCACTGTGGGCTAGATTAGACTTTGAGATTTCAGAATATCTCTTGCTTAAGACCACTTTTTAAAAAAAGGTTTCTTTTTTTCTATGAAACTTTTCATGTTTTATTATGACATTTCTAAGTTATATTGCACATTAAATGTTGCTTATTACCTCTTTGAAATATGTAAAATGTTCTCTTTCTGTTCAAGTATAGTAGGAGCATAGTGGAAATTATGGGTGGAAAAAAATAGTAATTGGAATGTGGGTGCATAGACGGCAGGGTTCAAACAAAGCTTATTCTCTAGTTAACAAGACGGAATGGGAAATATGCAAATACAGCTCAAGGTAGTGAGCATGCGCTTTTTTTATTTACACCAAAAAGTCATGGCAGAAGAGGGTATGTCTATAGATCAGCTCAATCCTCAACAAAAATAAGGTATGTGCTTTAAAATAAGTCAATTTGTTATAATATAAAAGTAAACAATGACACAATAGATTGCTATTTTCAGACTATTTCCCATGAATCTCATATCTTGAGTTTTATGGCAGCAAATAAGACTTTAGTTTTTTTTTTTAACATGACTTAAATTACCATTACTCAGCTTACTTGTGAATTAAATGCTAATGTAAGTATAAAAATAATAAAAAGATAATGAAGTCATATTCAAAAGAGTACATTTTATAAGATTACACATTTACTAATGAAATAAGTAAGGTCTTTCAAAAATTAAATATATGAGATATCATCTAATTCTGTCTTCTTATTTTTATCAAATTTATGCATTATATTTCCTTTTTCATTTCTTTTATCAAAAATTTGAGATTTTTACTCATTTCTATTTTTCACTTTGAAATATTATTATTTTACTTTACAATTCAAGTTGCTAATGCATTTTTAAAACACTAAATTAATTTTAATATCCCCTCTCTGCTCTAATGTTCTATGGTTAAGGAAAAAAATAATTCAATTTTTTTTGTAGTACTGGGGATTGAATCCAGGGACATTTGACCTCAGGGCCACATCCCAAGCCCTATTTTATTTTTTATTTTGAAGCAGTATCTTGCTAAGTTATTGAGGGCTTTGCTAAGTTGCTGAGACTGGCCTCAGACTTGCCATCCTCCTGTCTCAATCTCCCAAGTACTAAGATTACAGGTGTGCACCACCACGTCCATAAATTTTGCACAAATTTTTAAAAGGGGTATGAGGTGACAATAGCAGAGGAAAAACTCCCCTTGTCCAACTATGAGTCTCGTGTGCCCAGCACGTCAGCTTTCTGCCCCAGCCTTATTTAAACGCAGATGTTCCTCTTCTCTCCATACTGGCCAATCAGCTATAATAAGTGACTTACGGATCAGCTACTCTGACTTTACTGGGGGTGGGGGGCAGGCTGCCCTCTGAGTCCTGGCAAGCCACAGAGCACACTGGGAGCCTGAGATTGGTCATAGGTGGTAGGAGGTGCAAACCTTGCTGAGCCGCCAGCTCTCCTCTCCCCCAAGGTTCATCTTGCTTTAGACTTTTGCACATCCCTTTAAGTGCCTCTCACTACGGCAGTGATTTTATACTCTCCTTTGAAAACAGAGCTTTTTCTCTGTAGTCCCTTTCTCATTATATATCCATTTTCTACCTCTTCCCTGCATTGCTGATTATGGATTAATAATTGTGGTGATGCTAAAAGTAATTATGACAATAGTGACCATTGTCTATTGAGCGTGTTCTGTATCTCAGGTGATGGAATAAAGTTACTGATATTCAAAAATTCTTTAACTTCACAATCCCCCATCAAGGTAGATATCATTAGGCTGATTTAGAGTTAAAGAAAAGGAGGCAGAGTACAGTGTATCGTGCACCTGCCTGCGAAGCCGGGTTCAGAGCCCAAGTCTGTCTCAGTTCTCAGAGCACCTCTCCCTTCAGTACTTTAGTGAACATTTCGAATTTCACACCTGCCTCTTTGCTACTTGAGTTCAATTTCTCTTGTCTAGAGCAATATCAGTATCTCTCTTTTCCTGATCTCTTTTACTTTTCTTTAAAAACAACCCCACTGGAGGCTGCATTATTTCCAGTATATTTGTGGTCCTTTGCAAGCACTGTATTCACTGAATAATTAATATTTAGATCCTTCAGGTGCCTAAGTTGTATTAGACACAAAGGAAAATAAAAAGGAAATGCAAAATATGGAGAAAATGCAAAATATATTTTGCATTTCCTGGTTGGGGAGATGAAAACGTCCATGAAAGAGAAACTGAATACATAAAAGAATATTTGCTTTATAATGTTTGGGAATTTACTTCTAATGTAATGCTTGGTTTTCAGTCCCCTGAAATTCTGTGCTGTATTTAATTATGTTTTTTCTTTAGCCTTCCTACTTTTACTTTTCTGACGCCTTTCCCTCCCTTCTGATTATTTATCTTGGCTGTTTTCTTTTTTCTTCTGTTGATATCTTCACAGCTTTGTTCTGTCTGAGTGATTTTCTCTTCATTTTCCACTATTCCCTTTTGTTGTACTACTATTCTCAAGTCATTTACATCTATTATCTCTAATCCTCAAATATAATACCCCATCTTATAGATGAGGAGAAACTTTTACAAATAATTAAGACACTCCCTTGAAGTTCTCACAGCTGGTGTTAAAATTGGTGGAGCTGAGATTTAGTCTTGCCTGTGATGTTTCTACATCACCACATTGGTTTAAAAAGCAATTTTTTTTCTATACTAATTATTTTGTCTGGCTTCATGACACATGGAGAGTATTTCCAGCAAATTATGTTGGAAGCAATTTGGTTTGGTTGGGTTTGATGATTTCATTTGGAGAGATGAAGGATGAAACTGGGATCCCAAAGCCAATAATGAGGTGATTGCAAAACCGTTGGAGTGTTTTCCCAAACAAATGCTGTCTTAATTTTTATAATGTCTAGGGATCTATTTGTGTGACCTCCAGTAGAGTCTTCCAACTGTTATTAACAATTAATTTCTTAACTTTGTTTTAGAGTGGCCGGTAATGGATCTCTTAGTTTAAACTCTTGACACAGGCCCAGTCATAATAAATGATCTAAAGAAAAAAGGAAGGGTATGGCAGATGTGCAGTCCTCTACTTTGTCATGTCAGGATAAGATCACGGTCGGGTAGAACATTTATTTGTGTTTTCCCCTCTCTTTTCTGGTTCACCTGGCAGTTAGCAACCTCCTGGGTAGACCGGGGAGGTAAGAGCAGGAGGGAAAATGCTTTGTCCCTTCTTCCTATAAATTTAAGCCCATTTCCTCTTGTTTTTTCTCAGGGGTAAACTTATATTTCCATTTTAAACATGAGCTCCCAGAGAGCATTTGCCTGGCCGTTTTCACTTAACTGCCTTTTGTTTTCTCCAGTCTGATGCTGAGTTCACATAACTGATCTACGGTCAGAGGAAGAAAATGACGAAAGCTGCATTCCAGTGACTGCAAGCTAATATTTTATAGGCCACTGTAATGAAAGTTGTGATCACTATTGTAAATCATACCTGGACATACATAACTTAAGGTCTGCATTGACAATACCAGGAATACATCAGAGAGCACGAGGCATTTGATTTGAACTTTCCTAATTGGGGTTTTGTGATAATTAGTCAAACCAGGATGGCATTTACCTCTGCACTCTGTACGGAATGAGGACATTGATAGTCAAGGAATTGATAATATAAACAAAGGCATGTCTCATTGCTCTGTGCGGTTTTATAGAAGTGGATTGCACTGTTGCACATGCCTGGGAATGACTACATATATATTTTAAAACATGGAAAGTTTCAACTTGAATTTGAATTCTAAAGTCACAGTATTTATAATACATGAAAGTAATTAAAATCTAATGCTTTTTAATTACCTATTGTGAAAACACTAATAAAAAGTCACTTTGCTATGATTTAGTGCAAATTAGAGAGCATGTACATATTATTATTTCTATTTTTTCCCTTCTTCCCTTTTTTCTTCCTTTTTGGTGCTTGCTTCCCCACCCCTACTTTTTCATACAAAGAAATACAAACTAAATATATTTTATACATTAGATGGTTTCCTTCTATGAAGCTTTGTGTCTAGATGGTGGAGCAATGTTGGCATAAGTGTTCATGAATAGACCTTCTCTGATTAAGGGAAAGTATCTTCCTTGTTTCTTTCCCTATGAACTTTGAAATGAAAGGGTAATTCATTTTGGTTTTCTATCATAGCTTAATAGAAGATATCTTTTTCTCCAGTTCTGGGTTCTCTATTTTACAAACCCTAGGGGGTTAAAAAGTTACCTTCACTGATTAACAGTGAAATGACTAAGTATGTGCCTGGAGAGCTCTGTGCCTGGAGAGATGGGTGGTGGATTAGGTACCTTTTAAATGAATTCTGATTTTATTAAGTTCATTTGCATAATTTGAAGAATGCATGCGGGTTGCATAAAATACTTCTTTAGGGTTGCTCATCTTCATAATTTCTGCAATTTTGTATCTATGAATATTTAATTGATTTTCCCTGCTTTTCTCTCCTCTCCCACCCCATTTTAATTGACGGTTCTAATTCATTTATACTATAAGCCTCAGGAGATGAAAATATCAGGGAATGCCCAGATGTCCTCTTCTGGAAAGAGTCTTTGGAGATAGAGGTCTGCTTTGCAGGAAAATGCCTTTTTTCGCCCTTGCCTGCCTCCAGTAATGACCTTAGTGTGTGCCTTTGGAGGAAGGTCAGCCCAGCTGGCAAGTTTATTTCATTGACTAATGAGGATTGGGCAACCTGGGGCACTCCAGTGGCAGAACATTTTTATGAGTCTAGAAACAAGAGAATATAACTAGCCTTTTTTTTTTTTTTTGGCTATTTCTGACTCAAACCTGAATTTTTCTAATGATATTGTCTACCAATATAATTTTGGCTGCTGCACAGACTGTAACCATACACAATAGAAAACTCTAAAAGAGACTGGGCCAGATTCAGGCAGAAGTAAATAAGGAAATGCAAAATAACCGGTTTTGATTGATGTCCATCAGTGAAGTGCCCCAACAGGTCTGCTTTTTATCTCAACCACACCCACACTCCCCTGAGAGAGCTCCTAAGTGGGAAACTCTTTTGATTGCATACTGACTCTCTTTGAAGCATATATTATGCTCCATCTGAATGCCATGGGAATGATTAGATTAACACTCATAGGTATCTTTAGAATATTTCACCAATGGCAGACAATGTGAGGGATATGTACAGAGCGTAGAAATCAGAAAGTTGATTTATCTACTGGCAATGGTTAAGGGAGGTCATTGTTTACCCCAATTTCATTATTTATATGGTGGAGTTGTTAATAATGGTCTCAGCAACAAAGGCAGCGACCATGTGCAGAATCATCTCTTATTCTCAGGGCAACATGCTGGATGATATTGTTGCTCCTATTTTATGTATGATGAACTAAGGCTCAATAACTTGCTCAAGATTGCACAGAGTTTGGCTTTAGTGTTATTGTTTAGTTGGACTGAGTTTGGAATTTGTTGAAAAGGCTAAAACAAACAAATGAGTATGTAACTCTTGAACAGAAAGAGGAAGATGATGGCCATGTTTCTGGATTCTTCCATGGTGATTTGCCTCCCCCCAGCTTCTAAATTCCATCCAGCACTGCTAAAGAAATAATTCAATTTTGTATTTTAAGTTCCTTCTCATGCTTCCCCCACCCCCCATAAGGAAGTAAAGCAAGATGGCTCTTGCAGTCAAAATTTATATTTCCCATTATCACCGCTAGACCTGGGGCACAGAACAGAGCATCAGTAGTATTTTAAGATTTATTTCCAAGATATCGGTGTTGTCTTGTATATTTCCAAGATAACTGTGTAGTTTGATATAGAAAGTCCCCTGAAGAGCTCACGTATTGATATTCAGAGGTGAAATGATTGAATTATAAGGGTTCTAATCTCATCATTGGATAAATCCATTGTAATAGATTTATTAGGTGGTAACCTAGTCAGGTGGGGTGTGGCTGGAGAAGGTGGGTCACTGCAGGTGTGGCCTCAGGGACTGTGCATGTGCTCATAAACACCCTTCAGGAGCTCTCTCTTGATTCCAGCCTCCTTGACGTGAGAGCAGAGCCTTGTGCTCCCCCTCTGCTCCCCATGCCAGGCCCTGTGCTCCACAGACTCCACCTGGCCTAAAATGGACTGAACCGCTGAAATATCCAGAACTGTGAGCAAATAAATCTCCTTCCTCTAAGTTGTGTCCTCAGTTTTTTGGGTCATAGCAGTGAGAATGCTGACTGAAAGAGTAGTCTTGGCACTTATTGGTAGCAGACCAAACAGACTACAACAGCCAAGAAATCCATAACTTAATACCCATAGCCTAGTAAAGGCAACTGCTGGGCATTTGAGACTCTACAATTTCAATAGCACTTCAAAGAAATCCAGAAACTTCTTGTCCTATAATCACCAAGAACACATTTCAAAATGCAGATCCCAGGTCCCTTCCCCAGACCTGCTCTTGCAGAATTTCCAAGAGTCCCAGGGCTGCCTTTATTAAGACCACCAGATGATTCATTTCCTTCTCCCATTTGAGACCCAAGACTCTTGGTGGGCTGGTGAGTGGGGAGGCTCACCCTTTCACAGGAAGGGTTTGCTTGAATGACTGTTGAGGAAATCCCACCGGATTTATACGAGGTCTGAGTTTGACTTTTTTTTTGAGTGAGGGTTCTAACAGCTCTACAGTCAGATTCTACCTCTGGATTCCAGGAGACAGCATTTCCTCTGTGTAGGCGTTGGCTGCCCCATACCCCGCAGCTGTAAAGACTTACCTGCATCAGTAGCACAGTCTGTTCCTTTCTTACTTGTGCCAGGTTTGCTCATCTGTAGCTGTTTTCTTGTTCCTTTGAAGACAGCAGTGTCTGTGAGAGTTGTTCAGAACATGTACTCTGAGTTTTGATACAGATTGCCCTACCTCACTTATTTGAAAACATGTATTCATTGCAAAAAGCACAAGGGCATGCTAGTGTGTCTGACTTACGGAATACCTTTGGTTCTTTTATTTGCCTTAAAAAATCTTTTGAGGTTGGTCAGATTATCAGTCAAACAAATGCACCAAGTTTTTCTCATTATCGTTTCTGCTTTTGGTATTTGTAGTGGTTTCTTGTTTACTCTGATAAGGGCTTATCTGATAGGACTGAGCTTGGACTTTCTATTTGCCTCTGTCACTGATAAATGAGAAATTCTGTCCTTTGTACCTAAACTTGTATTTTATATTATAAAACCATTCTGCTTTCATTTAGCACCTATTTGAATATGTTTAACTTATCACCCAAGAAAATCATTCCTGACAAATAGGTCTTTTAACATCGGTGGTTCCTTTGGGCTCTATTTAAGGTCTTATTCATAAATGGTTTTCACATTCATTTTATCCCTAGTGCTGTATGTGTTTTTTTTTTCATGATAGAAAGTGTGTATGAACTCCTTTTATGTCAATATTGGTATTTAAAGCTTTGGAGCAATTTTTCAATACTACAGAGAAATCTTATTTTTTAGTACTAAAACACCTTGACTTACAATGGGTTACATCCCCATAAACCCATCACAGATTGAAAATATTATTACACTGAAAAGACATTAATAAACCTAATCTACTGAGCATCACAGTTTAGCAACACAGTGACCCATAGTGTGTTGGTTTCCCCCTTGTGTTTGCGTGGCTGACCGGAAGCTGTGACTTGCTGCAGCTGCCTAGCAGGACAAGAGTTTTGTGCCACATATCACTTGTCCAAGAAAAGAAAAAAAATCAAGGTACAGTTTCTACTGAATGGATAATGCTCTCATAGCATCATAAGATCAAAAAGTCTTAAGCTGAACTCTCATAAGCCAGTGACATTCTTTATTAAAATCCTTCATTGTTTTGATTCTGGCTTAAAATCACTTTTGGTTTCTGTAGAGTTTTAAAGTAATTCGCATCACTTGCAAACTGACCCTATTTCACTTTGTTGTGCTTTATGTTATTTATAGTCATTTAAATTGGAGCAAGTTTCACTGGGCATGGTGGCACATGCCTTTAGTTCCAGAACTTGTGAGGCTGAGACAGGAAGATCACAGGTTCACAATCGCCTCAGCAACTTAGCAAGACCCCGTTATGAAATAAAAAATAAAAGGGGCTGGGGGTTTCACTTAAAAGTAAAATGTTCCTGAGTTCAATCCCCAGTACCAAAATAAATAACAAAACTTGAGCAAGTTTCATAGATGAAATATTCTCTTTCCTAAGCTTTTCCCAAGTCTTCTCATATTCTTTTTTCTATTTTTATAACATTTTATATAACTCATGAAACAGTGCTTGTATAAAAATTCACACAAAGTTGCTAGAGAGCATACAATTTTCAAAAATGTCCTGGGTTTTTGTTATATTCAGTTTTCTAAGGATATACTCAAATTAATTCTTTAATTGCAGAACACGTCTTCTAAAGTGAATTTTGAAGGTGATTCTGGAAACATGGAAATCCGGATATAACTTCCTTATGCCCTCTACTAATATGGAAGCCATTTGCTTTTCTTAGGACATCTTGGTCAGGGGCAACTGATTTTGGTGAAATCTTAGGAGTGAAAGAAAAACTTACCTCCAGTGTGGTAAGCAGGGGAGGAGGTCGCATTGACCTCATGCAGATGTTCTTTTCTTTTTAAAACTTTTTTAAAACAAATAAAAAATGTCCATAATTAGAATGCCCAACATGGCATTGTGATATATGTGTCCACTGCGGAGTGGCTAAATCAAGCTACTTAACATATGCATTGCCTCACATAGTTGTCATTTTTTGTGGTAAGCACACTTAAAATCTACTCTCCTGCTAATTTTCAAGTATTTACTGCATTGTTACCAACTATGGTCACCATGATATGCAATAGATCTTTTAAAATTATTCCTCCCATCTAACTGAAATTTCATGTCCTTTGACCAACATCTCCCCAATCCACACATACCTCATTTAGAGGCAACCATCCTTTTCCTATCTCTTTCTATGAGTTCGACTCTCTTAGATTCTACCACATGTGGATTTTGTGTTTTAATGGCCATAATGGGTTTGATCTGAAGGCTGGAGCTTCCATGCCTGTGTTTGGGGATGATGTGAGAGAGAATAGAACAGAGCATCTTCCTTCAGACAATTTACCCTAAAGCCCAGTTCATAGGGACAGAGAGCAATTAAAAAGAGCCTACCTAATTGAAGGACAGAGAAATAAATTTATAGAGACATACTGGTAAAGTTTCTTTAACTCTCAGATAAAATGAAGTTTGTAAACTTATTGGATAGTGTAAGATCAGAAGCTTTAAGAAGAGGTATAGGATCAATAATTCAAGAACAAAGGACAATAAGGAGGAAGTCTATTTCTAGCCAAGAGTTTGTCAACCTAGTACCTAATTTGAGAAAAATGCTACAAATACTGTGTATATATAAAAAATTGACCAGAACAGAGAACTCAAGATAGTCTTCTCATGTATGTATTAATCCTTAGATTTATGATATAGAGTTGAAACAAATATGCTAGGTAAAGATAGACTGATAATATATAGCACAATAACTCTTGAAACTAAAGGTTCATTCTTTCATGGAAATGCTGATAATTTCTGATATTTTTAATTAGAAGAAGTTGTGAGAAGGAGATAAAAATATTTCTAAGATATCAGTAACAGAGATGGAAAAGAGCTTAGTTGTGAAGTTATCCCTTAACAAATGAATTGATTATGAAACTGTGGAATATGCACACAATGGAATTTTATCCAGTCATAAAGAAGAACAAAATTAGCCAGGTGTGGTAGTGTAGGCCTGTAATCCCAGTACTTGGGATGGCAGGTTGGAGGCAAGCCTCAGCAATTTAGTGAGAACCTCAGCAACGTAGTGAGACCCTAAAACAGGGGTAGGGGAGTAGCTCCGAGTCAGAATGCCCCTGTGTTCAATCTCCAGTACTAAAAAATAAATTAAAAAATAAATAAGAACAAAATTATATAATTTGCAGGAAAATGGATGGGGCTAGAGAATATCATGCTAAGTGAGATCAGCCAGTAAAAGTAAGATCAGAAAGTAAAAGGTTTTCTATAATGTGTGGAAGCTAGAGAGAAATTGGGAAACAAAAGGGACTTCAGATAAATGAGGAGAGAGACCAGTAGAATAGTGGAAAGGGATTTGGGGAGGGGAAAAAGTAGGCTTGATGAAAGAAATGGTTCAAATAATGCTAGGCCCAAAGTTATCAATACCAATCTCAATAATATGTATGGGGAAGGGAAGAGAATGGGGTGAGTTCCAGAAGAAAACGCACCAAATGCTATGAACATGTATGATTCTATCACTCCGAACCTCGTTATGACATATAATTACAATCCGCCAATAAAAGTATATTAAAACATTTTAAGTGGGAAAAGAAAGAGAAAGTGGAAGGATTCTAAAGGTCTTATCATATAGGGGTGGGTGTTGGTGATGGAGTGGTTGAATGAAGAATCCATTGCTGGTAAATAGACAAACCAATCTTACTAATTCTTATGTACAGAGGTAATAGTAGTCATTACGGGAATAGAAAAGTATAGCAGAGTTTCTAATTAAATGGGAGGGGGGAGAAATGGAGTGAATAATGGTCTGATCCAAGCAGCAAAAATTAAGGAGCAGAAAGTTAACAATACAGTAATGAAAGGAAAGCATAGCATGGTCAGCACTACTATTTGGATATCAGTGATTCAGTGATTAATCCAGATGTGAATGGAATCTCTTCTTAAAAGATAGAAACTTGCCGGGTGTGGTGGTGCACACTTGTAATCCCAGTGCTTGGGAGGCTGAGATGGAGGATTTGAGGATCGCAGGTTCGCAGCCAGCCTCAGCTACTTAGTGAGACCCTCCGCAACTTAGTGAGACCTTGTTTCAAAATAAAGAGTAAAACAAACAGGGTTAGGGGTGTAGCTCGGAGGTAGAATGCCCCTGCACTCAATCCCCAATACTGCCAAAAACAAAACAAAACAAAACAAGATAGAAACTCTTCAATTAGAGTAAAATAAAAAACAAACATTAATATCTGTGGCAGATATTACATTGATTCTGAATATCCCTCACAGAAAATTTTTGAGTTACACAGTTATCTGAAAAATGCCAAGAAATAGAGGAATATATGCATATACATATATAGATAGTTAAAGGTAGTGTATTGTCGTATTTAAAACAGGTCTTCCAGAATGCTTATAGTCTTAAATCTGTTTGTGTAGTCTTTTTGGTGATTTCTAAGTTTTTAAAGATAATCAACTATTACTTTTGCAATTTAAAAAGCTAACAAAAACATAAGAAATCAGATCTTTTTATGTGTCGGCCAATGTAGATCATTCAGAAAATCCACAGAAGCTTTAAGGAGGTATATATTCAGCCTCCCTTCATCGTGTGCTAGGAATTCAATTTTAGAGCTGATCGTAATAAACCAGCTGTGCCACAAGTACTGGGTCTTTTCACAGTGGAGTTCATCTTCCATGGGGACTGGATTTTAAAATCAGTGCCTCAAGGAAGAATTGCATATCAATAAAATTACCCTCAAAAATCCCTTAGGAAGGTGTTATATAGAAGAAGGGTTTTACAGTTTTTCTTCCAAATTACATCAAATCCCCATTCTTCAGTTGAGTAAATGATTCATTTGCATGTAGAGACCACTGGGTACCAAGCTCATCATAACCTAAAAGACAAAGTGAGGGAACCAAGCAGGGCATCAGCAGGGTCAGGCTCCCATCTCTCCCTCACTCAGGACGCACCCTTGCTGAGCAGCCAGTGGGAAGAGCCAGGGAATTGTTTCCATTCATTCTCTCTGATCAAGCAGAGAGAGCAATCATCAAAAGCGACACATATGTGTGCTCTGACACCCTTGTACTGCTTCCACAGTCTAAGCTCTATTAAGGTGAAGCCTGAATTCGTTGGACCATATTTTTGGCTTTAGTCTAGTTTGTGAAAAATGTGTTGAGCCGGCTAGTGCTAGTTGAGAATGTGCATTTTTAAAGAGACATTATGACCTTTTTTCAGAACACAAAGTCGCTTTTAATTCAAGACTGCAAACAATGGGCATCATTCTTGATAAGACATTCGGGACTGGGGATACTTATTAAACTCTAAAACCTTTCAACCTACCCTTGCAATTCATTTTCCTCTTGTCTAATTCGGCTCTGACCGAAGTGACTAAAATTAGGAAGAATCACACATGAATACCCATTAGAAAACTTTCGGATCATCTACACATACATTCAAGTTCACACATGTAGTCTGTTTTTTTCAAATGGAGAATGCACTGAGAAGTGTTTAATGAGGTGCCAGAACTGGGAATTTAATACAACCTTCTGTAATTTCACACCCATACTGCATGCATTTTGCGTGGGGAAAATTAAAGTTTCCAGCTGCTGTGGCATAAGATGCAGAAGTCCCCAATACACTTATAAATGATATTTCCCTTCACATGGAAGAGATTAGGGCCACATCTGCTGCAGTTTAGTTGATGGACATGGTGTAGACCGTGTCAAGAATCACTCTGCACTGGAGTCTAGTAAGAGAGAACAGGAGGCCACCACCCACGGAGGGACTGGGTTTAAAAGGTTCTAAGGGACACCCTTTAGTTAGGTTCAATAAGATGAAACTTACTCCTTGCAAACTCATGCACCATATTCACCTACACACTATAGGACAATCTACTCTGGAAGTATTTTAATCATAAATTTGATTGAAGCCATCAGTCATAGTCTGTGATGGTTATTAAAATGATCAAAGCTGTAGGAACATCGCCATTGGTCAGTACAACCAGGATGGCACAGGAACAGACCAGCTGAAAGACAGTAGCAGTTGGAATGTGTATAGGTGAATAAAAGAGATCTCAGCAGAGGGAATGAGAGGTGGCTCGGCAGACTAGACTTGTCCCTAAGTTAAATTTAATATCAGTGAACATTATCATTAGTTAAACCTGTCATACCAGTTACAAAAGAGGACGCTATTTTAAAAATTGCACCCGTAGGATAGCAATGCAGCTATTTTCTTTATGGAATATTAATCTAGACACAACAGCAAAGACATGAGCATAATTATCATATATCATTTTGATGTTCTACGTGATATTTTCTAATCGCTTTTATAGAATAACCTCTGTAGCCTTCCTCAAACAGCTGTGATTCTAATTGTTATTAGCATCATTGTCATTAGCTCTTGACACTTTGTCTCTACTGTTTGAGGCTTTCTTTTTCAAAACTTTTGGATCTTCTTGAAATCTGTGTAGAGTATACACTTTTCGTATGAGCATAAACCTGAATGCATTGAAGTTTCCAATAATTAGGAAGCTGGGATCATCTCAGGTTTCACATTTTGTCAAGATGTTTTCGCTTTAATTGCCATTCATCTGGCTATAACGTCGGACACTGGCTATGCGGTTCTTTGAAGTTCACTAGTCTGCCATTGGGTGATTCAAAGTGTTAGGGCCCTGTCTTCCCAGGACAGCAAGTGGAGCCCAGGAGAAGCCTGAACTCTCAGTCTCTGTCTTGTGAGTAATGATGAGAGTGATCAACAGTGATATGTTGACTTCGGGGTTATTAACTTTTTTTCATTTGATCTCTATTTTCGACCCTGAAATTGCTTTTTATTATAAGTTTATAAGCAAAGATTGTGATGAGTTTTTCTGACTTTTTTCTTTAAAAACCTCTAGGGTAACATTTGGGCTGAAAACTCTTCTACCTTAATTAGTTTGCTGAAACATTAATCCACGTATGCAGTGCTAGAGGACTCAACTTCCATAATTGTTTCTAGGCCTCCGAGCCATCTGTAGAATTAGAGTTAATATAGAGTGTGGCCACTAGATTAATTTAAGGAATATAGTCCATAATGAGAAAGCACTCAGTAAAATAGGAATTGTACTTTATGATTCAGAAAAGTAGCATTTTGAATTCACTGAACGTGGATATGCATTGTGTTTACCACATTTAAGAGTTGCTAAGACCTGTCATTGTATTCCTGTTGTCCCAAAATCTACCTACTCATCTCCCTTCTGTTACTACTGCTCTATACAGGTTCCAGGGATTTAAAGTCTGTACTATAGTCCTCTATTTGAGAATTTGTAACTTCTTTTCCATCTATGAAAAGTTACACATGAGTCAATGAAAGGTATTTTTCCAGGATATTTCTTCAATTTTGCACTACAGATGAGAGCATGTTATATGCCACTCATTCTAGCCTAATCCTCACTTTTCCATATGTATCCTATGACAAGATGACAGGCAAGCCCTTGTCTTCTGATCTCAGCTTCTTCCTGCCATGGTTTTGTGTGCAGACACCACACACAAGTCTAATCCATTCTATTACCCCCGCCTGTGCACTGGCAACAGCCATTTCAAAGCTTCTGCTCATTCCTAGCTCCACCCTCTGAAATGTATGGACTGGGGAGAGGTCCAGACAGCAGGTTCTGGGTCATTTGTCATTTGAGTAGAGTCTTATTTAGATTCCTCACTCCATGGGTGGAGTAAGAAATCAGGTGGGACCCAGTGGAACCCTGTACACTATGGGGACCCAAGACCAGGACCAAGTTTGCTGGCCTTTATTGGTAAATGTTCTACTGCTCTTATCTAGAAGTATAGACATGGGAAATGTGACACTTAAACTAAGACTATAAATGTAAGAATAGTTATATGTCTAGAAGAGGTGGTTCTATGATTTGGATGTGGATTGTCTCCTAAGAGCTTATTTGTTGGAAGCTTGGTGTGCTAATATTGGAAGGTGGTAGGACCTTTAAGAGGTGGAGTCTAGTGGGAGATCACTAGGTTGTTGGTGACTCTAAGGGAATACGGTAGTTCTTATGGGACCCTGGTTAGTACTTACAAGAGGATTGTTATAAAAGACTATGACCAGTCCCTCCCCACTCTTTCTGGCTTCCTTGATCATTCCCTCTCACACTTGTCCCACAGTGATGACATTTGCCATGGTGTGATGCAGTCAAGGGGGCCCTTGTCAGAACCTGAGCCATGTAGTTTGGACTTTCAGCCTCCAGAACTGTGAGATAAATAAAGCTCTTTTATTTATATAGTACCCTGACTCAGATATTTTATTATAGCAATGAAAAATGGACTAGTGAACGTGGGGTTGCAAGGAAGAGAAAGATTTGAAAGCTGAGGAACTACGTGAAAAGTCCTTAAAACAAACAGAACAAGGTGTCTTAAGGGTAATAAAGAAAGGTGGGTGGCTAGTTTTGCTGAGAAGTTAGGGAGGATCAGATTAGGATTTTGAATGTTATCTGAAGTGTGATGGAATCAAAGAAAAGTTTCCAAGAATGGTACTGGTAGAATTGTCTTTCTCTCAGCTCTCCATTTTGGTGAGAAGAAAATGCATTCTGGATGAGGATGCAAAATAGGGATGGAGATAAGATGGAGGTCAGAGAATGATATAGGTTGCAGATTCAGTAAGAGTTGCTGGTGAACTAAAGGACAAGAGACAAATTTCCTCAAAGTTTCTAGCATCTGCAACTGGGTAGATGTGTTTATTGTTGGAGAATTAGTTTTTAGAAGAATATTAGAATTTCAATTTTGAGCATATGTTTGGTGCAATTAGTGATCTATGGAGATGTCAAGAGAGCAAGTGAGTGAATCAACATGGTGCTCTGAAGTAAGGTGTGGTCTGAATGCATGGAATGGTATATAAGAGGATATATAAGCTTGCCCAAAAGAGAGTATACTGAGAAGAGAATAGAGTCCAGGAAAAACCCTGAAATTTACATGTTTAGAACCAGAAGAATAGCTGGTAAATGGTGCTTAAAAACTATCTGAGAGATGGAAGAAGTGCAAGATCACACACCACAGGAGACATAAGGAGAGAATGATCCAGGAGACAGGAAAGAAGGAGCTCCATCTAACGCCCATAACAAGTCAAATGCAATAAGGAACAAAAGCTGTTCACTGTGTACAGCAGCAGAGATGTCTCTGGTGACTTTTGGTTTATTGAGTGGGGATGGTGGAAGTCTTATTTGAGTAAATGGATGCATGAATGTAATAAAGAAGTATGGGTGGCATATATAAAACAAACTTTACAGAGCTATAAAGAAGAGAAGGAGAAAACAGTAGCTAGAGTGGGCTATGATGTACAAGCAGACCTCTTTTTTGTGTGGTTTTATTTTTGTTTTTATGGGAAAAACAAGGCATATTCTCATGTTCATGAGGATAATTTAATCTTATATATCAGGGGAAGCTGAAGATGTGCGAGAGAACCTACATAATCCATACCATATGATTCCTGAAAATCAGCTCTATAGAAAGAGCAGGATTTCATGGAAAAAACATTTCTCCACTGGAGAAAAGGCCAAATGTAGACCCTGGTGGTTTGCAGAATGGTGATAGATGGTTGAAGGCATCCCAGCTGATGGCTTGCAATTCTCAGTGAACCTAATATCATCTTGTGGAGTAGGGCTAGGCAGAAAGGCTGGAGGTTTGATGAGATTGGGGCAGTATTAAATGTCGGTGGGGAGGGGAAGAGAGAACTACTTATTGGGAGATATTAAAAGTCCAGTTGAGAGCAGTGAAGTTAAATCTGTTGTGACAACAACCTTCTCAGTTGCATAATTTCCCAAAAGGAAAACTAGGGGCTCGATAAGTGGGTGCAAAGGAAATATGAGAACAAGGTTCAGAATACTTACAGATGCATATTTAAATGATAGGCTAGGTGTGTGACTATCTAGCAATGATAATCAGTATCTGTTACATAAAGAGACCAGAAAGGTCAAAAAGTAAAGTTCCCAGTGAGATCGACGCCCCATTTTATGGAAGGACTTGTGTGGAAGATAAAACTATTGAAAGCTGTGATTGGAAGATAGAATATTTTGATTGCTGATTTAGTCAAGAAACAGTCCAGGATGTGAGGATGGGGGAGGGTGGCTGTCATAGAATGAAGAGGAGATCATTTTAATCTATGAAGTCATTTGATCTGAAGGCTGGGTTTTTTTTTTTTTTGCAGTACCGGGGATTGAACCCAGGGGTGTTCTACCTCCGCGCTACACCCCCGGCCCTATTTTTTTATACTTTATTTTGAAACCGGGTCTCACGAAGTTGCGGAGGGCCTCACTAGGTAGAGAGAGAGACAGGGAGAGAGAGAGAGAGAGAGAGAGAGAGAGAGAGAGCGCTGAAGCTGGCTGCGAACCCGGATCCTCCTGTCTCCGCCTCCCAAAGTACTGGGATTACAAGCGTGCGCCACCACGCCCGGCTTGAAGGCTGGGTTTTTAGGGATGTATTCAAGTGGATGCTGACTGGCCTGGAATCACAGCCAGAGAAAGTGTACAGGGGAAGACTGGGAGCCAAGAGGAAGGGAGCTGCTTAGAAGTCTGCAGGTGACTGAAACAAGGAGGCTGGACTGGTGGCAGAGTAGGGGCCATGAGCTCAGAGAAGCAGATCATGTTACTGAGTGAAAGCAATGGGGTAAAAGGCACAGGAGATGAAGAAGCCGAGAGCTCTGTTCCTGCATCCTGACCTTAGGGAAAGAATGAAAACCTTCCCCTGAGAGCATGGAAGAGAAATGTCATCATCAGAGAACACGTGGGTTTTCTAGAAGATGAAGGAACATCATAGGAAAGAACTGATGACCAAGTAGAAGTTCTAGAGGGCGCTGAGTTAGTGTATGAGAAGGAGGGAAGAAACATTGGGTTGAGACCAATGTGAGATTATCAGAGGCAATTCAGGGGTGATGTTAAGGAATAGGAGAGATGAGGTTTTTGTCTTGTGCAAGGGGCTAGTATCTGGCCCAACCATGAAGCTGTGACCTGGGAGGGGTGCTCGCTCGATTATGGGGGAATATGACCCTTCTCCCTGGGTTACCCCTGCAGCAGCTGTAATGGGTCCAGCACATATTAGAGGGATGCTGGTTGGGATGGAGGGTCACTGACTTATGCTTTTTCTCCCTGACTTTTAAAGGGTTATATTCCTATTTATTTATTTATTTATTTAATTATGTGGGGTGGTACTGGGGATGGAACCCAAGGGCATTCTACCTCCAAGCTACATCTCGATCTCTTTTTAATTTTTGTCTTTGAAATAGTATCTCACTAGGTTGCTGAGAGTCTCACTAAATTGCTAAGGCTGGTCTCAAACCTGTGATCCTTCTGTCTCAGCCTCCCAAGTACTGGGATTACAGACATGCGCCACCGTGCCCAGCTTATTCCCATTATTCACAGTCACTGAAAGTATTTCCTTAGAAATAGCCTTACAAGCAGGTCGCTTACAGATTGTCCCAGGTGCACCATCACAGAGCCTGCATCTTTGAAGGACCATGCTCTGTGATGTAGGACATTGTGCTTGGTAGCAGATGTCAACAGGAATTTTAAGAAAGAGTCTCAGTTGGTCCCTGTACTTACCTTTTCTCTGCTAAATGATGATTCATCATTCACTTGACCAGCTCTACCACCAGCAACCATACCCTGATTTTTTCACTCTCTGATGGGATTTCTACATTCTTGGTTCCATCTTACTTTTAACATAATTTTATAAAGAACTCAACACATGCAGGGGAAGAGTAGCAGAACACTTTCCTCCTGGATACATGTTTATTTTGACTTTCTGGTCTCTCAAACTGTGATAGCCTTGGTTGCAGGACTGTGTTCTGACATCATCAGTTATAGACAATAATTACCATGAGAACTGACCAGTGACTCATGCATTTTTTAAGTCACCCTTAATACAGTTTGCTGATTCCCTAACATTAAGGTTTCTGTAATGAGCTTCTGTGACCACAGAGTCTCTGTTCAAGAAAGCAAATACCAGACAATTGTCCTCTGTGTCATGGATACTGGTCTTTTAAGGAAGCAGGTTATACTCTACACATACACATGAAATGTTTGTTAGGGTTCTAATCCAGTTTTAAAGTGTCTGCTGTGTAAACTGATGAGTGCAAAAGCTTTGGCAGCATCCTCTCATGTGTTTGATGTCCAGATTTACTGTCTGATATTGGATATATTTCAATGAAATGAGACTGCTAATAGTGGAGGAAAAGACATCTGTGAAATAGGGTTACTGTGATACCAATTATTATGAAAACAAGAAGCACTGCATAAATGCCTTGTACAGACATCATTTCAAGACGTAATTCAGACTGGCTTTTCCTTATTTGCCCAATAAATTCTATTTAATTATTTGCTATGGCATTGAACTTCCAAGGGAGCTCTGCTTGGTCTCCACCTGTTTTAAATGCTCAGCGTCTCGATTACACATGCTTGTGAAACGTTAGAGTCTCACAATCCATGTTAAAGCTAATGTTTAACTGGAAAACACATCAGTTAAATGTATCTTTTAGACTTTATGTAAAACCCTTGCATGTTGGCACTTTGCATACCATTAACAGAAACTAGAATCCTATTCTTTTTCTAAAGTTCATTTTCTTTTTCAGGACCATGAAATACCAAACTGAACTTGACCCCGAACAGGCTCTCAGTTTCAAACTGGATATGAAAACCATTTGAGAATCATGTGTGAGTCAATTTCATGGAAAGAGATGGAGCATTGAAAAATTTCCATCCTTTCTGAATTTCTCAGACATCTATCCAGCAATTCCATGACACAGCCCGGATACAGACTTGGGCGAGCAGTACAGCTGTAAAGGGAACACAACCGCTTTGCACCAATACTGAATTTCCCTTCCTGAAACACGAACCCCAAATATTTACAATCACATTTATTGACGGGTATATTGTGAAGTGGTCAGGGGGGTCACTGTCTGCTCACAGGTGTGCAAGTATTTCACACACAGTCCACCAAGAATGAAAAGGGTTGACAGGGTTTCTGGAACTAGCTCACCAAGCTATAAATGCATTTTTATGTTTGCAATTTAAAATATGTCTTCATGAAACAATAAACCAGGAGCAGGGAAAAAAAGTTGAGCACTTGGAGGTAAAAATGTGGCCATGAAAAGCAGGAGATGGTGACTACTCTGTTGGAAGCATGGTGAGGAGAGATTTAGCATCAGCTTTTGTCTGCAGCAATAATCAGGGCGAAGAGGCAGGTTTTTGCAACCTGAAGTTAAGACGGGGCCTCCCTCTGAGAAAGTCCCACCAGGGCAGAAGTCACACACCATAGAATTCTTAAGAACACGAATTTTTCTCAGATGATTGTACTATAAAGTAAAAAATGTAGGAACATGACCATAAATAAATTCATTTTTCAGGTCCTTATTAAAAAGAAAAGGATGTTGCTTCATTTTAGGAATACAGCTTTTAATTCTAAGTCAGCCATATGTAGAGATTCTGACTCCAGGTTTATGTATAATTGTATAATTATTTTATTTATTTTATGTGTAGATAATGGAGCATCACTTTGTTCTAGACCTTGTGCTACTCAACAAAAGTACGAGGTTGCCTACAGCAGACTTTGCTTGTGGGAGGCTCAGCTCAGTGTGAGGGGCAGGCATTAAAAACATTGCAGGAGCTGACCACAGGGTCAACACCATAAGAAGAATCATGTGCTCCCTCTTATCTAAGAGTTCTAATTATGGAAAGAAGGTCATGGAAAGATCCTTGCCTTAGTTCACTCAGGCTGCTGTCATGGAACACCGTAGACTGTGTGGCTTATAAACAGCAGACCTCTGTTTCTCTGGTTTGGCAGATATAGGTCATAGATATGGAGCCAAATGGGAATCATATTAAAAATGAGGATTCTTTAGGAAAATCCAGAAGCAGTATTGCTTCTTCCTCTAGTGGATCCATTAGGATGGTAGTAAAAGGATAGATTGAGAGGAGCTCTTGGATTACTGTCCTTTGATATCTAAAAATAATAGGAGGTTGGAAGAAAGTGTTTCTTGGTTTTCCATCATAGAGTTGAATTGCATAAAATTGCCAATAAACTCTGGATTAATTTTATATTAAGTATTCTTCATGGCTATTTTATATAAACTTAGAATATAAGAAAAAATATGTGTTAGCCAGGCATGGTGGTGCACGCTTGTAATCCCAGTACTTGGGAGGCTGAGGCAGGAGGATCACAGAATCGCGGACAGCTTCAGCTACTTAGCGAGGCCCTCTGCAAAGTAGTGAGACCCTGTTTAAAAATAAAAAGAATGGAAAATAGGGCTGGGGGTGTAGCTCAGAGGTAGAATGCCCCTGGGTTCAATCTCTAGTACCGAAAAAAAAATGTGTTAAAGTTAATTCAGTTTCTAGAGCAAGAGACTCAGATTTCTCAGCTTCTCATTAAAATATGTGTCATTCATGATTAAAAGAGTAACAGTTAGTTGGTTAGGGCTGTGATAATGGAACAACCCAGGCTGGATGGCTGACAACAGCATGTTTTCTCACAGTTCTGGAGACGGGAAGTCCTCAGGAAGTTGACAGGTCTGGTTGCTTTGGCACCACTCTCCTGGGCTTGCAGTCGACCACTTTCTTGCTGTGTTCTCACATGGTCTCTTCTTTATACTCACATCCCTGAGCTCTATTTCTTCTCTTAGAAGGATACCAGCAATACTGGATTAAGGCTCTATGCTAAATGCCTTATTTATTATTATTATTATTATTGTTGTTGTTGTTATTTACTTTGAGGCAGTGAGGATTGAACCCAGGGGCATTCTACCTCTGAGCAACACCCCTAGTCTTATTTTTTATTCTTTATTTTGAAAAAGAGTCTCACTCAGTTGTGGAGGGCCTCACTAAGTAGCTGAGGTTGAGCGTGAACCTGCAATCCTCCAGTCTCAGCCTCCCAAGTACTGGGATTACAAGCATGCACCACCACGCCTGGTTATATGCCTTATTTTAATTCAATGAGCATGTTAAAGATCTATCTCCCAATGCAGTTACATTCTGAGCTATTGGAACTTCAACATATGAATTTTGCGAGACAAAATTTAGTCCATAACACACAGTGTATTTTGAAATTAGAATATTTTAAACTGAAACATTTTATTTATGTATTTATTTATTTATTTATTTATTTATTTATTTATTTGTGGTACCAGGAATTGAACCCAGGGGCATTCTACCTCCGAGCTCCACCCCCAGCCCTATTTTGTATTCTTTATTTTGAAACAGGGTCTCACTAAGCTGCAGAGGGCATCACTAAGTAGCTGCAGCTGGCCGCAAACCTGCAATCCTCCTGTCTCAGTCTCCCAAGTACTGGGATTACAAGCATGCGCCACCATGCCAAGCTTTAAACTGAAATATTTTAAATTAAAATTTAAAAGAAAATCGTTTAATATGGCACAAAAATGTGAATTACTGAGGGGTACACTTGAAAAAAGATACGCAATACTTTAATTTCAGAACTATAAAACATTGCAGAGAAAAATTGAAGAAGTCCTAAATAAATGGAACAATATATCATATTCATGGATCATAAGACACATTATTAAGAAGTCTGTTTTCCTTAAAATGATCTATGGATTCAATGTATTCCCAATCAAAATTGTGGTAGGCTTTTTATAGAAATTAACAAGGTGTCTCTAAAGTTCACATGGAGATGTAAAGGGTTTAAAATAGTCAAAAGATATTTGAATGAGAGAATTAGAGTTCTTTACTCTCTTTACTCTGATGTTAAGGCTTGCTGCATGGCTATAGTGATTAAAGTATTATATTGGAGTAGATTTTTTGTTTTTTGTGGTACTGGGATTGAACCCAGCAGCATTCTACCTCCGAGCTACACCCCCAGCCCTATTTTTTTTCTCTATTTTGAAACAGGGTCTCACTAAGTTGTGGAGGGCCTCACTAAGTAGCTGAGGCTGGCCGCAAACCTGGATCCTCCGGTCTCAGCCTCCCGAGTACTGGGATTACAAGCGTGTGCCACCACGCCCCACTCTGGAGTAGATTTTTGATGAATAACTATAAGTCAGTGAAACAGAAGAGTCCAGGTAGAATCACAGATCCATGGTCAATCAAGGTCATAGCTATCATTTGGATTGGAATGTCCCTCAAAGTCTCAAGTGTTGAAAACTTGGTCCCCATGCAGCAATGTTCAGAGGTGGGGATTTTAGGAAATGATTGGAGGATGAGGACTCTAGTCTCATCAGTGGAATAATCCAATTGATAGATTAATAATTCGATTGGGCTATGGGAAGATGGTAGAAAAGGTAGGCAGGTAGGGAGGAAAGCATGTTGGAGTAAGTAGGACACTGGAGGCATGCCTTTGGGGACTGTATTGTATCCCTGTCCCCTTCCTTTCTCTTTCTTTCTTCTACCTGGCTACCATGAAGGGAGCAGCTTTTCTCTGCCATACTCTTCTCCCATGATTCTTCTGCTTCGGGGCCAAGCGGCCATGCACTGAAACATCTAAAACTATAAGCCAAATTAAACGTTTCCTCTTCTAAGTTGTTTTCCTCAGGTATTTATCATAGGCAACAAAATCTGACTAACAGCACAATTCAATTTGGAAAGCATTTTTTTAATAAAATGTGCTGGAATAACTTGATAGCCATATGCAAAAAAAAATGAGCCATGAGTCTCAATTCACAATATGTTAACATATTCAATTGAAATTGTGCATAAATCTTACTAGCTAAAATTATAAAACTCCATGATAGAGGAGAAAAATTTAAGAGGCCTCCAGTTTGGAAAAAAAATTCTTAAATTTTTTTTATAAAAAAAGGATTTATTTTATTTTATAAAAATAAAAAGGATCCCATGATGGTGACTGAGGGAGATACCACTTTACGATCTCTATGAGATTTGGATCTCAATCGCTGTGAAAGCAGCTTCTCGACAAGAGAAAAAAAAGCAATTGAAAAACTGAACTAAACAACACAAAATTTGAAACACAACAGAATCAATGCCAGAAGACAAAACAGAGGATAGTAAAAAGCTCCAAGCGCCTTACCTAGGGAACGGCGGTGATGACATCTTGGCCAGACCACGCCAGCAACTACCAGCACTGTGGCTTACACACTCCTCCAACAAAGAAGCCAACAACTTCTTGTAAATCCATCAACCGCAGGTCAGCAGCAATGAACGCGAGCAACAACTCACTCCACGCTGGATAGAGGCTTGAACTGTGGCGGTGGCAGCACCAGTGGTGGCAGCAGCGGCAGCAATGGGGGCGGCGCCATCTTACCCAGGCCTTGCCAGCAGCTACCAGCATTGTGGCTTCTGCAGGCCACCAACAAAGAAGCCAGCAACCTATTGTAAAACCAGCAACTGAAAAACATCAGCAACAAAAGCAAGTAGCAACTTACTCCACGCTCAGCAGAGACCTGAGTGCCCGGAGGCCTGACCAGAACTTGTGGCAGCAGCTGAGCCCACCCCCCCCAAAGATTAAGAGCAGCACTCAACGAGACCGTAAGTCAACGAGCCATCCCAGGGGGAGACCACCCAGCATGGCCACAGGGACCTGCATGGTGAACAATAGAATCACAGGGTCTGAAACTTTGCGGATAACCCCCATGGAGGTGGGAGTGGGGTCTGCTTTAACACGCAGTAGACATGTGGATAAGCAGACAGCTCCCGGCGACATTTGGGCAAGACAGACCTACAGCCTGCAGGTCGCAGCACCCTTGGAGAGTTTCCGGGGATCACTACAGGACACACAGTTGTTGTACCTGGGGAAAAATTAGACCAACCCAGCCTTCTCAATGGAAAACCTGAAGTTCCGTGTTTACACAGAGTCGGGTCAAAGTGACATCCACCACTTCTGTAGGCAAAGAGAGACACAAGCCCAGGGTCCTGTGTTGGTGACACCCGCCATATATGGAGACAGAGAGAGACATAGGGACAGCCTCAGTGGAGAATGTGGAGACCTATGCTTGCAGTGAGAGGGGTACTAGCTGCACTGGGCTCCTGCACAGGTAGTGAGAGGCATCAGGCAAGGGTCCCAATCACTGAAGGAGACCAAGAATTGGGTCTGCAAAAAAAATTCATTCAGTAAAGGCTATTCACCTTGAAGGCTCACCTAGTAACAAATATCTACCTCCAGAATAAGATACCATAAAGGGAGAGAGATTAGACATAGGAAACTTACAGAGTGAGAGAGACCTACCAAAAGCAACAAAGATATAAACTTAAGAAACCTGAAATTATGAGAAGGAAGAATAGCAAAGAAACAATGAGCTACCACAACTCCACAACAACAGAACACACCAACACAGAAGTGCAAAGATTGCCAGGACAATTCAGAACTTTAATAATATAAATGATACAGGATTTCTGAATAGAATTCAGAGAGCCTGAAAGAAATGAAGGATCAAATAAAGAATCTGACATCCTGAAAAGGAATAAAAAAGAAGCTCTGAAAGAAGTGAAGGATGCAATCATTGAAATGAAGGCATCAATACAAACTAGCAACAATAGACTATGGAAAACAGAATCTCACTCTTAGAAGATGACCTCTCCAAAAATGAATGCATAGTATATAATTTAGAAAAAAAATTCAACAGCATAAATTGGACTTTGAAGAGATTTCGGCCAATCTTAAAAAAGCAAACACAAGAATAATAGGCATAGACGAGGGAATAGAAGCTGAAACCAAAGGAATCAATAATCTTTTCAGAGAAGTAATATTTGAAATTTTTCCAAACATAGAAAAAGAGGTCGACACACAGGTACAGGAAACATATAGAACCCCTAATAGACAAGATCAGAGAAGAGGCTCACCACCCCACATAATAATCAAATTGATGAATGTAGAGGCCATGGAGAGAAACTTAAAGGCAACGAGAGTAAAAGACCAAGTAACATTCAGAGGCAAACCAATAGGAATCACTCCCAACTTTTCAAACCAAGTCATTAAAGCCAGGAGGGCCTGGAGCAACATATTCCAAACTGAAAGAAAACAACTTCCAGCCAATATTTATCTACCCAGCAAAGATATCTATCAAATTTGTTGTGGAAATAAAAACCTTCCACAACAAACAGAAGCTGGAAGAGTTTATGTCTTCTAAACCAGCACTAGAGAAAATACTCAAAAAGATTAATTACAAAGAAGAAATACTAAAGAAACGCCAGAATCAGAGAAACAATGATTTCCATCAAATGAACAACTAGGAAAAGAATAACAAACACTACCTCAAACAGAAATTAAAACTCAAAATGTTAGGAATTAAAACTCATCTCTCAATAATCACGCTGAATATAAATGGCTTCAACTCCCCAATCAAAAGATATAAGGTGGCAAAATGGATTAAAAATCACAATCCATCTATATGTTGTCTGCAAGAAACACACCTTACAAGTAAAGATACCCACAAACTAAAGGTGAAGGGATGGAGCAAGGTAATCCATGCTAATGCAACTCGAAAACAAGCAGGAGTAGCAACTATGATATCAGACAAATTAGACTTCAAACCTAAACTTATCAGAAGAGACAAAGCAGGTCATTTCTTACTGGTATAAAGAACAATCCAGCAAGAGGATATAACGATAGTCAACATTTTTGCCCCAAACATAGGTGTAACCAATCTCATAAAAGAAACTCTTCGTGAAATTAAGTCACACATAGATCCAATACAATAATATTGAGAGACTTCAACACCCCTCTTACACCACTAGATCAATCTTCAAGACAAAAGGTCAGTAAATATGCCTCAGACCTAAGGAACACCATAAACCAAATGGACCTAGTAGACACATATAGTTAACAATAAAAATGAGATCACTAAACAGGGAGTAATCCCAGTTCTGGTAGGCTGAGATTTGCAGGTTTGCAGTCAGTCTTAGCAATTTAGGGAGACCCTTCACAACTTAGTGAGAACCTGTTTCAAAATAAAAAATAAAATATGGCTGGGAGTAAGCTCTGAGGTAGAATACCCCTGGGTTCAATCTCCAATACCACACACACACACACACACACACACACACACACACACACACACACAATAAGACAATAAGATTAAGGAAAGTGTAGAGTTCAAAACTTTGGAAAACACATACATTTAAAGAATGAAAGAAGAAAGGACAACTGAAGGTAGAAGAAAATGTATTCTTGAAAGATGTCAAAAGAGTGGATGTAAAGTGTTCTCACCCCAAAAATAACTATGTGAGGTAATGTATATCTTTGTTAGCTAGATTTAGTTATTTCATAAAGTATATAGACTTAAAAACATCATGTTTGTATCACTTTGAATCTCACTATGATGTGTTATTACAATGTATCAGTAAAGGTATAAAAAGCATCATGTTTTACATGATAAACACATATAATTTTATATCAATTTTTAAATAAAATACAATTATATGAAATAAGTAAGAAGAATTTGAAAAGATGCTATCACAAAAATGAAAAGATTAGATATAGTGTAGGAACAATGCTTATACAACATTAATTTGATCATAGACTTATACAAAGAACTCCTATAGCTGAACAATAAAGACATTTTTTTGAATGGTCAAATATTTTGAACCAGCACTTCCCTAAAAATGTTATACAGATGACAAGTAAGCTTATGAAATGAGGCTAACATCATTAAAGGTATTTGATAACATTAAGGAAATATTAACTAAAACACAAGGATTTATCTGTACATATCCCCTTGTAATGGCTAAACATAAGAATAAAAACTGACCATACCGAAGGGTGGCGAGGATATTGAACAACCAGAACTCTCATATATTTCTACTAGGAATGTAAACTGGCACAACAATTTTAGAAAATAATTCACCTCAAAAATTAAACATGCATTTGTCATATGGACTAGCCATTATATTCCTAGGTAATTACTCAAGAGAAATGAGAGAATATGTTCATACAAGGATTTGTACATTGATTATTTATAGCACTTATTCTTATACTAGGTTCAAACTGGAAGCAAACAAATCATGTGTCAACAGTTGAATGGATACAAATTGGGGTTATACATTCAATGGAATGCTACTAAACAACAAAAAGGAACAACACAGCCATAGGAATGAATCTTACAATTATTATGAGTGAAAGAAGCCAGAAAAAGTATATATATATATATATATATATATACATACATACAGAAAAAGTATGTGTGTGTGTGTGTGTATGTGTGTGTGTGTATATAGATAGAGATAGAGATATATTAATGAACCAATCTATAGTATCAGTGTATCAATGGTTACCTGGATATGGTGGTGGAAACTTTGGGGGTGATGGACAGATTTGGTATCTTGTGCTTTGAGATGGTTTTACAGGTGACTGCCAATACCATGCTCATCAATTCTTATGCCTCATATCTTTGCTGCTTATTGTGTCAATTGTATCTTATTAAAGCTGAGAAAAATACAGGAAAAAAATTTACTTTTGCCTTCAAGGTTAAAGGCCCTCTTTCTAGGGTTGTAGGTAGAAAGTCACCTGATCAGATTTGAATCTGACACAGATCTCATTGGAGGCAAAGAGGAGAGGGATTGGAAGTACACAGGGAGTCATGATTCAATAATCCAGGCAAGAAATGATGGGGCACATACTCTGAGGGAAACCATGATATGAAAAGAGGGTGACCAGCATGATATCCAGAGCCCAGAGGGCTGGAAGAACATCCTATTGGTCACTAACTTCATGATTAATGAAATATGGTTTCCCACTTTGGTAACATTCCTTTGTCTGTAAGTGAGGCACCGATTCCTAAGTATTAGTAATATTAGTATCAATGATACTAATAAATATTACTAACAATTTTGAGTGTTATTATTTAGTTAGTGCTATTATTTAGTGTTAATACATCATATGATACGTTTGCTTTGATTTTCTTCCTACTTTGTCACCTTATTTAAGTCAAGTAAGACCCACTTTATATAATTAAGTATACAGGCAGAATTAAGATAATGTGATTTAATGGGTAAGACTTTCAGGTTTGCAAGAGGGAAAAATAGTTCTGGAGATGGGATTGTATAAAAATTCCCATGTACTTAACCTGACCTGTACACTTAAGAGTGATTAAGATGTTATGGGCAGGTAGCAGTTGCTGCTGTGGCATGGCTCTGGAACGTCCCCAAAGGCTCATGTGTTGAAGGCCTGGTCCGATGTATCAAAATGTATAATTACAATATACCAATAAATGAATATTTAAAAAAATTAAAATAAAAGAATTGTATCAATACAGTATCAAAAAAAGAACAACAACAACAACAAAAAAACCCCAACCTCTTAAACACTGATATAGTATTAGGAACTTAAACAATAGTACAGAGAACTGAACTCAACAGGATCCTGTGTGTGAATGAGTCTCCCTTCCAGTGAGATCCAGGTCCTGCCAGTCTCAAGAACATGGCTTTTGTTAAACTGGCCTTTTGGCCCAAATATCTATATAGAAAATTCTTCACTAGTCCTTTTCCTTTTTGCTAAAATAACTAGGCCAATATATCTTTGGACTAAAGCAAGCTATGAGGCCTGTTCTACTTTACTCTCTATAGTCAAAACTCAAGTTTGGGGTTTTTTTTTTTTTTTTTTTTTTTTTTTTTTTTTTTTTTTTTTTTTTTTTGCGGTACCGGGGATTGAACCCAGGGGCGTTCTACCTCCTTGCTACACCCCGGCCCTATTTTTTAGACTTTATTTTGAAACTGGGTCTCACGAGGTTGTGGAGAGCCTCACTAAGTAGAGAGAGAGAGAGACAGGGGGAGGAAGAGAGAGAGAGAGAGAGAGAGCTGAGGCTGGCCGCGAACCCGGATCCTCCAGTCTCCGCCTCCCAAAGTACTGGGATTACAAGCGTGCGCCACCACGCCCGGCCTAAGTTTGGGGTTTTAAGGGAATATTGAACCACATATGTCCTCCAGCACCAGAGGAAATAAAGGGAGAAAAAGAGCTAGAAGGAAGGACAGACTGAAAATCTGTGGGAAATTGATGTGAAAGAGGGATTGTCTTTAGTGCCTAGAACTCTACCCTCCAGGCGAGGCTAACACCACGTGCAGAGGGGTGAGATTCTCTCTGCTCATGGACCTTTCTATACAGTCACTTGGTTGCTTCCCAACCCTCTCTAGAGAGGTAGATTTCTTTCTTCAGATTTTGCAAGAAAATAAACAGATTAAAAGTTTGCCAGAAATCCTAGATCTTGGAATTTACAGCTTATTTATTCAAATTATAAGATTTTAAATTATGAAATTTACAATTTTAATATATATAGCATGTGTCTGTGAGTAGATGAATGTGTATAGATTTTGATACATGTATATAAAATGCAGCATAGCCGGGCATGGTGGCGCACGCTTGTAATCCCAGTACTTTGGGAGGCGGAGACCGGAGGATCCGGGTTCGCGGCCAGCCTCACCTCTCTCTCTCTCTCTCTCTCTCTCTTTCTCTCTCTACTTAGTGAGGCCCTCCACAACTTCGTGAGACCCGGTTTCAAAATAAAGTATAAAAAATAGGACCGGGGGTGTAGCGCGGAGGTAGAACGCCCCTGGGTTCAATCCCCGGTACCGCAAAAAAAATAAAATAAAATAAAATAAAATAAAATGCAGAATAACTAAATACATGCATTTAGTAACTGAAGAATGTAATTCTGTTATTTATTTTACTTGTCTATGAAACTACACTAATACATTCCAATGATAATATTCAATTGGGTACCAATTCTGCCATCAGATGTCACTTAAAATATTGGCATGTAAGCTAGGTATGGTGGCACATGCCTGTAATCCCAGTACTTGGGAAGCTGAGACAGGAGGATCACATGTTTGAGGCCAGCCTCAGCAACTTAGTGAGACCCTGTTTCAAAATAAAAAAATTAAAATAGGGTAAGGGGTATAGCTCAGAGGTAGAATTGCCTATGCGTTCAACCTCTAGTATCCCCCCCCCCAAAAGACTGGTATGTGCCATATAGTAACCTAACTTAAGTCTGATAAATACTGAAATGTTTTTTTCAATCATCTGTCATGGTTTCCATTTCCTATGAACTGTGCTATTTGGTGGAAAAAGAGTTTGCCTGTATTTTCCTTACTTAAAATGATTGTAATTTTCCATACAACCCATACATATGTGTATATATATGTATATGTGTATAAATATATATTTAATATACATCTAAATGTATATATTTAGAAATACTATGTGGCATGGGATTTAAACAGTTTTTATAAAAGCACCAAGAATATAACTTCTATATGTTTTAGAGTAGACTTCTTTATATGCAAAATTTACTGATAATGAAATCCAAAATAAATTACGATATACATTTTACCTGCAAAGACACATTTGCAGTAGGTATCTTTACAAACTCAAGCAGAGGAATCTGCTAAGAATCTGATTTAATGTGTTTAACTGTATTTAAAAGTTAATCATTACCATAATAAAGACATCATCAGAGAATGATAATCCAAGTGGTAATTAACATTTCTATTTTGTTGCTTGGAGGTCAACCTGGTAGCAGAACAGCCTGTTCCTTCCTTTGCTTTGTGACATTCCATTTCACCATGCTAAACATTCATCGCATAGATTGATATGACTTTTGGCCTTACTCTCTGAGCTGGATCTGAATACTGGTGGTTAGAGGGAGGGAAATTAATGAGTCCCCCATTCTAACTCATTTCCTGCTCCCCTCTTTAAATGGTAATTATAGTGACACCATTCATGTTATGGCTAAACATTTCCATTAGAAAACCAGTCTTTCTCCTGAGATTAACACTTCATCTGTAAAAACAGTCTGCAAATTTAAATGAGGAAAAAAAGAAACATATAAACCAATAACACTGAAATTGTAAGCTTGAGAACAAAATTGAAAAACAGTCAAAACAGGGCTGCTGTGTGAGGTAGTGTAAGTCATGCACAAAAAATTCCAAAGAATGCCATTTACCTAGAGCTGTCCATCAGCATTTCCAACTTTCTAATTCATTCAAGCAGTTTTAGTGGTTCAGGAAAGAAGCTACAGCCGTGAGGAGCTCCAGTGGGACCATGGGTTAGCACACATTAGGGTGCAGAATGCTGGGCATGACAACGAAGCAGGGATAGAAGTTACTAAAGGTGGTATTGCAAGAGCTTGTGCTAACCGTCCTGAAAGTCCCATTGCATCATATGGAATGGAGAGTTCACAGCGCAGTTCTTTCCACCTGTGCCTCGCTCCTGATCCTTGTGTCAGAGAGTGAAGATGTCTTTGTTAGCTGGGGCTGGGCAGGTGGCAAGGTGCATCCGTTGCTCTGAACTGTTGGAATTGACTAGATGTATTTATTTAGAGCTTAACCCTTCTCACATAGCAGATGGTTGATCAAATATGGTGTGGTCTGTTTTTTAGAGCATAATTTCTGGACTTCTTGTTTTTGTTTAGGCTATGATACCAGGTGCTCTGAAATTGTACCCTAAAGTGGTAGTAAATAACTAATTTTAAACACTTTTTTATGTCATTGGAGGCAATTTCACTGTACCATAATATTAAGGTGATTATAAGAAGGGTCTGTCAAAGGAAAAGAATGATAGCATTTTACATAGCTCAATTCACCTCTACTATGTGTTTTGTTTTTTCCACTGAGGATTGAACCCAGGGACATTCTACCTCTGAGCCATACCCCCAGCCCTCTTTATTTTTTAAACACGGTCTTGCTAAGTTGCTGAGGCTGGCCTTGAAACTACGATCCTCTCTCAGCCTCTCAAGAACTGGGATTCCAGGTATGAGCCACCACGCCAGACTTACTACATTGTGTTATATACTTATTTAGCCATCATTTGGGGATTGTTTATTGGATTCTTCACTTAAAATGTATATAAGTTTTCAATTGTTTTGTAGCTGGAAACAGCTCAGCCAAGAACAAATTGCTGAACCCCAAGGACAGGAGAGGGAAGAGAAGACCCCAGGCATGAGGAGCTCTGCTGGTATCCTCAGGAACCCAGGAGACTGGCTTCCCTGGACAAGGTAGCTGGACATGTAGCTAGACATGCTGGACCAACAGCTGCCCCAAGAGTGAGGAACTGAACCACAGGGGATACGGATTACTCTCTGACATGCCTGGGGCTGCAGCAGGGCAGGAGCATGGAAACCATGACCTTTTACTTTAGATCTTGGGGTATAGAAAGCAGGACTGTGCCTCAACCCTCCTCATACTGCATGCCTCGGAATCTTCCCAGCATCTGGTGCCGCCCAAAGAATGCTTCTGGAATAAATGCATGAATAAATGCCTGTCTTTCCACACACATGTCTCATTTGATTCCGACAACCGCTCCCTTGAATTTTTATTCAATAAATATTACTGAGACTGAAAAATATGATCAAGATGTTTCTGACTTCAAGTAGGCATCCAAAAGTTGTAACTACACTGAGGCACATTACGTCACCTGCAATCAGAAATCTAGCTTCATCTAACTCTGTGGGGGCACTGAAGGGTAAGGGGTAGTGGTCAGAGAAGGGTCCAAGGATTGGTTAACACCATGTGCTCCTGGAGTCCTGAAGGTGAGCAATCATTATTCATTTATTTATTTTTTTGTTTGTTTGTGGTAGTAGGGATTGAACCCAGGGCTGTTGTACCTCTAAGCTACATCTCCAGCCCTTTTTATTTTTTAATTTGAAGCAGGGTCTTGCTAAGTTACTGTTCACAGGCCACACACCTTCTATCTTCCTGTCTCTGACTCCCATGTACTGGGATTACAGGCATGTGCCACCTCACTTGGCTACAAGCATGCTTTAGGCTGAATGAAGGAAGCTTATGAAGAAACAGGCTCTCCATCAGTACATATGCAACCATCTAGAGATCTCATTAAAATGCAGATCTGACTCAGCAACTCTGGGGTTCTGTGATTTTGCATTTTTGATATGTCCTACTGGTGCTGGTGCTGTTAGGCCATAACTTCACTTTGAGCATCAACACCCTAGAATAAAACATAACACTTAGAGAAACAGGGATAATCAATTACATCCAGAGTTCTGTCTCCAATGCAGGTGGGCATGTGTCCCAGGAGATAGACAAGGCAGGAGAGGGAAAGAAACAATCTTTCATTTTCATGCCAGCTTCCAAAAGTCTCTATTTTCATTTTCGTTGAACACGAAAGACATAGAAATTATGTATACATATCTGTTTGAGTACATGACCATTTTTTACTAATTGGAGTTAGTGCTAAAAGAACAAAATGAGAAAGGACTGGTGTAGTGTGCAGGAAAAGGCAACGCATGGCTCCTTATCTCATTTGTCAGACCAAGACACTGAGGCTCAGAGATGTCAACCGATCCATGCAGGTCTGCAAAGCCGAGGTCCTAATGCAGACCTTCTGACTCCAAGTCTAGGGCGCCTTCCTCTCCTTTGTGCCTTGGGCACTTGGCTAGAGAACAGAGCTATAAAACATCTCAAAGCACAAGGGGAAAAACCTCACCTACAAATGCACTTTCCTTCTAACCTCTAATAAAACACAAGCAGAACAGGAGAGTTGTGAAAGCCAGATTGTCTTACATAAGCATCTCATTTGAGATAAAGCCTCCCTTGCTGGTGTCGTTAATCACCTTCCCTCTTCCCTTCCCTGGAATCCCTGGTGACACAGCAACTGCGAGCTGTTTTCTATCTGTACCTCAGCTCTCTCAAGATCAATTAGTAGTTTTCAGAGCTGTCCTGTAGAAACACTACAGAAGATAAGGACGAAGTCAACCCTTGCGAGGCCACGTTGTCCAGTTGAGCAGCCTGTGGGGGCACCGAAATGGCCTTCTTGTGTCTTGCGGTATCACCTTGAACTTTGAATATGACCATTTATAATTTTATGGTAACAAAAGAATGAAGCCATAAACTGGGGAGGGGATGAGCGGGGTGCAGGGAGTATGACCCATGGAAATACTTGCTTTGTTTGATACGTTGCAAAGAAAATGAATTCCATTTGAACATTGCAGCAAACCTTTGGTAAGTTACTTCCTGAGAGTCAGGTCCTGCAAATGTTCTGGACTTGCCTGTCCAGGGTATGAAAAATCAAAAGCCCATGTATCATGTACAACTAGTGAAGAAGTCTGTTTGGGAGGTGTGCTTGTCTTTGTTCTTGTCATTTCCGTTACCTCCCTGAGCTCTGCCAATGTTGGAGGTTCAGACTGGTGAGAACTCTCTTTCCAAGGCTGACCTGACATCCAACTAGAGACGGCTCAGAGGCAGAGACCCTCCTGGGTCCCTTGCCATTTTGCATAAGGAATCCTTTTTGAATATCTCACCATCATGATTATGAACCACACTATTCCTGCCATTTGATTGACTCATTCATTCACTTGCTCATTCGGTTTATTATTAATTTTAGCAAGCAAGCCTTACCTAGCACCTACTAAGCCATGGTCACCAAGAGAGATTTGGAAGAACCTGAAAAAGTTCCATCTTTACTCACCAATAGCACCAAATCTAGTGGAGGGCAGGTAAACAAGGAACCATAGCCAGTGGGATGCATGCTGGCGTGAAAGAGAACCAGTGATGGAGAGCAATGGTCTCTAGTTTCAGGTCCTGCATATATTAGCAGAAGGAGATACACTTCTTAAGGGCTTGGACCATGAGGACACCTGCAAATGTAATAATATAGGAATAGTAACTATTATACTCGCTATGTCTATACTATATTCATGCATGCATCAATGTACACCGCAATGCCCTTGCAGGTACACACATATACATGCATATGTTTACATATAAATGCACATATATTCAGATATACCAATAGACATATATATATATATAATATATATATACACACAGATATATATGCACCTATACAGTTACATGTGCACATATTAATATATACATATTCATACATATGCACACGTACATATAAATGTATTTTTTTCTTTTTTTTAGTAACAACATTTAATCTAACATTTACTCCTTTGGCAATTTTAAGTATACACTACAGTATTGTTAGCTATAAGCAGTATAGCAAGTAATAGATTTCCAGAACTTATTTATCTTATACAACTGAAACTTTGTACCCTGAGCCATCATCTCCCCCTTTGTCCTTTCCTCAGCACCTAGTGACCTCCACTCTACTCTGTTTTTGTGAGCTTGACTCTTTCAGGTGTCACATACAGTGAGATCATGCAGTGTCTGTCTTTCTGTATCTGGATTATTTCACTTAGCATAATGTCTTGCAGGTTTGTCCATGTTACAAGTATTTCATTTTAAATTTTTTCCTCATAACTCTCCTGACATATTAAAATTTCCATTTTCTTAACAATTAGATTATAACTTAGAAATTCTGAAACATGCTATAGTTACTCTGAACCGACACAGTTCTGGCTCTGAAGCTAACAGTGTGTCTGAAAATTATTTCCTAGACAGGAGACACAAAACCTAGTTCTTAGCACTTCACCATAAATGCTTCGAGTACACAGAAGAGGAGCACAGTAGTTGCTCTTTCAAGCTTGCTTTGGTTATGGGATCTGCTCACTCTTTTCCATTTGTGCCCAGATTCCTCCTTAGATTCTGGTCACTATAGTTACACAGCACAGTTCTAATTCTTTGCCCAGCTGCTAATTTCTCACTGAAGGACCGCTCAGCCATTCCAAGGGGTGACCACCAAGGTAACAAAGATTTCCATGTTCATAATTCCCTTTTAGAGCCCTTGGGTCTTAGACAATGCAGTTTCCACAATTCATAAATCATATTTCAGAATGTCAAGAAGGCATATACTGTGTTACGCCACAAATTGTTCAGTAGCTATGAAACTGACATCTTGAAAGAATATTTTCATGGATAATGACAGAAATCAAGAGTAGTTTCAGTAGGATGACATTTTCTGAGTTTTGCATATTAAAGGTGTGCACTCAGGTCTGAGGTCTGAGAAGCCTGCTTATTCAAGAGAGAAGGAAAATGGGCACAGTGTGACATCAGAGCTCCTTCCATTTCCCCAGCTCCTGGGGAACACAGGGTTTTCCAGAACTCATGGTCCACCAGCTGCCTCAAGACCCCCCCCCCCAGCTGGTTCAGTCCAAACTCCAGCATCCTCCATCTGGGCAAAGTGTAAATCGTTGCCACACTACAAGGCACCCCTCACTTGGGTTTTCAAGGTCTTGGGCATTTCTGGTGTGTGGTATTCAAGATGAGAAATAGGACCATCCAGTATCAGTAAGTCACATTGTCTCAGATCAAAGTCCTGGGGCCCTGTGTGACATCCCTCCTTATGAGGGACTACAAGTGAGATGGAGAAAATCTCCAGTAGCTGCCAAAAGAAGGGACAATGAGAGTTCCCTGGTCCCTGGAAGCAGGGGGAGAAGGCACTGACTCAGCTCCCACAGGGTTCATATTCAGACTGATCTCTCTTTCTGGAATCACAGTGATCCCTCTACATAAAGCAAGTGCCTGAGATTTATTTCCAGGACCTGTTCCACTTTCCTTCAAATCCTTACTAGTGCTTTATCATTTCCTCACCCCCCAGAGGTACTTTCTTTCTTTTTCTTCCTTCTTTTTCATGTTATTTCAGAATAGATCTTGATGATCCAATTGTCAACAATTACAGTTTAACTTTTCCTAGACAACAGGAAAGACATTTCCTGCAAGTAGTACCAGGAGTTTGGAGAATGGTAAGAGGCGAAACATTCCTATTCTAATTTCTTTGTCCTTATTTTATTTGCATGATTTGAGAAGAGAGCGAAAAAAGTGTCACATTGCCATATGAGAACAATGTTCATATTAACTTTTAGAGGAAACCTAACTTTAAAAGAACCTACATAACAGACCTTGACTAGAAGATTGTGCAAATACATTACATTATTGAGTTTAACCTGTGAGGACATATATGATCCTTCTAGAACAAACCAAACATCTTGTCCCATCTGGGGCAATCATACCTACCACATCCTTCCATTTTAACATTTATCACATTATTGTACAGTTACGAATTTTCAGAGGTGTTTCTCATACTAGTCTTTGAGTTCCTTGAGGGTAATAGGTGCTGCTGAATACACTGGGGGATACTTAGTACTACCAAGCAAGATTTCAGAGATATGACAATGCTTATTAAAAGTTTATTCATTGAAGGAAATCACTTAACCACCATAAAGACACTTCAGTTCATTCAAAGGTTATTGGATATTTAATATGTATTGAGTAGGTTTATGGGAAGTAATTCACTTTCCCAAATTAAGCAGATTAGGAAAATTTGGGTGTCTAATCATCTCTTCAGCTTTGCCATTGCAAGATAAAGCTATTCTGGGGTTTATCCCCCCCATGCCATATAGATAGACCCAGGTTCAAGGTAACACTGTCGCTAAAAAGGTAAACTTGACCGAGGTCATTTCTGTAACCTCTGAGCCCTAAGACTCTTCTGAAAATGGTGGAAACCTGGGATCACCTTTTTGTTCACTGATAGTACCAAAATTATTTGTGTGTGACACTGGTATGTAGCTGCTGTAAGAAGTGGTGATATTCTAACTTAAAACTTTACCATGCAGTTTTGTGGACCCAGCAGTTGTGCACAATTAGAGAATTTGCTATATATCATTCTAAGTTGAAAAACTTTTCTCTCCCGTTTTCTTTAAAAGACATTGCCTTAGTGATGATGCAGAAAATTACGGAAAGCAATGTCTAAATTGAGCAGACTCTCAGACTCAATACCTTTTGCAAGATTTAGTTAAGTTTTCTGCTCTTACTTTGGGGGAAAGAAATTGGAAAATTATCATTAGCTGCAAAGAAGGAAAATAACATCGTGTCTCAGCCATTAAGGTACCATCAAACCACAGTTTTAATTTGATAAAGGTCAGAACATCTAGTTCTTAAAGTTGAGCTTAAAAAAAAGAATGTGTGTTATGGTTAGATATAGAATGTCCCCTGAAGAGCTCATGTATTAATGTTCAGAGTTGATATAATTAAGTCATGAAGGCTGTAATCTCATCAGTAGCTATATCCATTTGTAATAGATTTACTGGGTGGAGACCTAGGTAGGTGGGGTGTGGCTGGAGAAGGTGGGTCCCTGGGGTGTGGCCTTGGGGACTGTGATTTTGTCTTTGAATCACCTTACTTGCTTTCTCTCTTGCTTCTGGCCTCTATGGTGTGAGAGCACAGCCCTTACACTGTCTTGCTCTCTGCTTCCCACTGCCATGTCCTAAGATCCACAGAACCAGGCCTCACATGGACTGAACCTAAAATTAAACAAAAATCAAAACTGTGAGAAAATAAATCTTCCTTCCTCTAAGGTGTGTGGTCTGTTGTTTTGGATTATAGCAGTGAGAATGTTAACTGATATAATCTGCAAAGACTGTAACCTATGTGCTCACAGTTTGCATCTTAGGGATGTACTTTTGGGCATATTTCTGTCATGTTAATGAGGCTTTTGCCACTGCAAGGCCCCAGTGACAGTTGGATCCACAAGCAGCAGTTCATCAATTGATTGCAGGTGTTTCCCCTTGGAAAATAAAAACTGCGTGTACATACCAGGAGGTGAGGGAAAATCGATTTTCAACAGTCACACAGCCTGGTGAGTTCTGAAATGTGGCTTTGAGAAACAAAGGCTCTTGCTGCTATTTCCATAAATATATTGCATTTATACAATGGACCAAAAATGCCAATAATAATAGGAATTTATAAATTGAAAATTAATTTTCATATACCCAGAATGGGATAAAACCTTTTTTTGCTAATTAATAGACAATAAAATCTCAAAATATTAAATGCCATAACCACTCTTGCTCTTCTGGAAGTCATTTACAATTTCATTATATTTGTAAGTTTCTGTCTAACATATTTTGTAACATACCTAAAAGAAGAATTTGATGAGGAATAAACACAGTTTCCACGTAAAAAGCTATCAGTAACATATATAATCTTACATTTGCCAGTTTCAGAATTTCACCATATAATTATATTTTATTTGATTTCTCAATAAGATGTTTGACATAGTCATGTCTCCTTGGGCCTCCTTTTCAAAATGTGATTTTCTTCTTGCTAAACATCTTTAGACTGGTAGGGAAGATCCACTTTCTTCCCCTCATTGACCTACTTTCCTTTATCTTTTCTCATAGCAATGGACTGGCGATGAGCCCATCCACACCGACTTCCATCAACATTTTTCACACTCTAGCTCAACTGTCTTAGCATCTAAGTAAGAAAGTCATTTTATGCAGGAAGTCCAATTCCCAAAATTGAAATTGGCTATTTGAAAAGTAACTACACATACTGGGCTATTTTGCGATGGCTGTTTCATGTTCAATGATAGATTTGTAAATATACTTATGTTCAAATAGCTATTGATAACCCAGAATCCTAGAGGTCAGTCTCCATTAATTTCTGCTCATTTCCAATATATCTCAGGACTACATATAAAAAAATTATTTATAGGATATCTTCATGTTCTCAAATATATATCTTACACAGATGGGCTTGGTGGCACATGCTTGCATTCCCAGTACTTGGGAGACTGAGAAAGGAGGATCGCAGGTTCATGGCCAGTCTCAGCTACTTAATGAGGCCCTCTGCAACTTAGTGAGACCCTGTTTGAAAACAAAGAATAAAAAAATAGGGCTGAGGGTGTAGCTCGACGGTAGAATGCCCCTGGGTTCAATCCCAGGTACTGGGATTGAATGTATCTATCTATCTATCTATCTATCTATCTATCTATCTATCTATCTATATAGATAGATACAGATATAGATGTAGATACAGATGTAGATGTATGTATGTATGTATCTTACTTGCTATTCCTGATGTATAGCAGGGTTTCTCAACTTGACCACCATGGACATTGGGGGCTGGATAATTCCTTGTTGGGGGGGCCAGATGCAATAGCAGCCCTTTCTTTCGAGCCCTGGAGTTGTATCTCCAAATATCCATTGGGGACAAAATCATCCCCTGTTGAGAAACACTGATCTAGAACCTTTATGGAGGAAGATAGTTGGCTTCCCTCTCTGTGTGCCTACAACCAGTGACAGAGGGAATTTAAGAAACAGGAGTCCCTCCTCTGCCACATTTTGAGTTAAAAACAGAGTTCTCTGAATTAGGACAAGGAGACATAGATTGTAGCTGTTGTCTTTTCTCCCTGATTCTGTGATTTGCGATGGGTTTCTTAAACTGTGAAGACTGGTTTCCTCATATATAAATTAGGAGTAGTGACAGAAGATGGATTGCATATTCTTCATAATGCAGGGTTTCTATGCTAACTAACTTATACATTTATTTTAAGAATAAATAGTGACACGTGCAAATAATATCACAACTCTGAAGTTGAAATGTCTGAAACATTGTAGGCGCTACCTGTTTAGGTACCTGCCCATGTCTGCCAACTTCATTACCTTTCCATCCCTCTGATAAACCCAATTGGAAACTCAGTCTTTCCAGAAGCACTTTTCTGATTAAGTTGACCCTCATTCCCAATTGCATAACTCTTCCTTTGGAATTTTCTTCAGAGCCAGTTTATGAATCATTCAAGGAAATAAGTCTCATTACTTTGTAATCGCACTTCATTTGGGACCCCAAATAGAATTACATGGCTTGATCACTCACTTAATTCACTAGATTTGGCTGCAAAGGACTTCCACTGTTTCCGAACACAAAAGCAAGGTTCAAAAGAGGAAGATTTGCTGCCTTTGTTGATACTGGGAAGATGAAGCTGCAGACTTGGAAGACAATTGCAAAGGAGAGACTGCGATATTTTGAGACATAGAAGCTGTGGGATTGAATGCATTGTAAAGAAAAGAATCACTGGGAGTGGAGATGATCATTATTTGAGTTTAATTTGGGTTCAGAAAAAATCTGTCCTCCACATTTTATGTCATAGATGTCTATAGGAGGAGAGCAGTTATTCTTTTCTGTTTTCTTCCATGAGTTATCCCGAAGGCCTAGAATTGTACTCAACCCATTATAAGAGTTTAGCAATTATTTTAAAAATAAAAAAACAACTCAACTTCAATCAAAATTGTCTCTTAGATATTGATAATCTATGTTTTTCTGCGAATTGAAACTTGCTTGAAGTCAGAGTGTTCATTTTTTGCTCATAAATTTTACAGAACAATGAGAACATATTTATATGTGGAAGGTGCTCACTAAATGTTTCCCAAATGATGATCATTTACAAATACAATCCTTTCAAAGCTCATTTCAGTGTGGAGCTGCCTATAAATACACCATTTTTAGAACATCAAGTACAAAGGAAATAGACTTATACACATGGTGCAGTAATCTTGGGTAATGTAATGTTTCCCTCTTTTCTTTCACAGACTAGCAATTATAACAATGAAAATCTCACTGTGACAATATGCACCATTGGTGAATAGAAACAATGGTGCAGACAGTTTGAAATTATAAACATTTCCCAGAGAATTATTTGACAACTTCCTTAGTGTAAGCAGTGATAAGCAAATTATATTCATAAGCAAGTGGTGAAAGTTAGGGAATTGATGAAAGAAAACTTGGTTATTCTTAGAAATTTAGTAGAAAATGGGTCACAACTGTATCAGATTTGCAAAATTCTAGCAATAACAGAGGGAGCTGGGGTACGGGGATTGTATACCAGCATCCTTCCTTGCTCAACTGAGGGAGGATGGAGAAGGTAACTTGCTGAAAGATGAGCAGGTCAAATGCAAAATTTTAAACCACAATGAAGATCGGCAGAAATAAACACTTTGTCACCAGTTCAGTTTTGATGTTTTTTTAAAAATAATCCTTATGTAAATTACTCTGGTAGTACATAAATAATCCCCCCTCTCTCCAAGTTGTCTCCAAACCCTCTCTGAAATTTCTCTCCTATACCTAGTGGTAACTACTTCCTATCATTTAGAATATGTCTTCCAATTATTATTCCATACATTTACATATGCATGCATGCATATATGTCTACACATAAATGTACATGTTCACACACAAACACACATGTATGGGCTCTATATGAGGTGAGTATAATCTGTGGTATATTTTAATTTATATTTGTCATTTTCCTAACTCTTTTGTTTTGGACATCTCCCTTTGCTATTACCTGTAATTGTATCTTATTCTTGATAGTGGTTATATAATATTCCACAGAAGTAATACACCACAACTTATTTATTATTCCAATGTGGATAGACAATGGGTTTGTTTCCAGCTCTTAAACTTTAGGTTCAATGCAGAAGTGAAACTTCTATGCACACGTAACCGTGCTCATGTACCAGTGCTTTTGCAGGACAGTCTTTTGAGAAGCAGAACTTCTGTATCAAACAGAACATGATTTCATATTTGATGATTGCTGTTAAATTGCCTATGTAAGCATTTTACCAGTTTATGTTCCCAAACACCCAGAGTGTTTTCATTCCTAGTCCCCATTTCTTCACCAAGACTTAATATTATCAATTTTTCCCCAATCTGATGGGTAGGAAGGGACAGCATTTTGTTACCTCTGAGTACTTTATTTTCCACTTCTTTGACATTTGACAAGTTTATAGTGTTTCTTATTTATATAGGTATTAGTAGATGCACATTGTTTTTTCTTTACCATTTACTATTTTTCTTCATTTTACTTCTTTTACTTCCATTTACCCAACTGTCTTCTTTAAGAAAGGAAATCAGCAGGATTTAGGAAAAAATGAGAGAGAAAGAAGAAAGTTAGTGTTTTCTCCAGCTCCCATGGTCCCACTTTTTTGGAAAAATAAAAGAAAGAACTTAATAACTAGAGAGGCTAGACTAGTGATGGTTAGCTTTGACTACATAGTAGAATTACTTAGGCCTTTTTAGTACTGATTACTAACCATGTGCCCAGAAATGTTAATTTAGAGTTAAAGAATTTTTTTTTTATTCTTCATGTGTTGATGTTGAGAACCATTACTTTTGGGAAGTCTTACATTCTTCTGGTTTCTTAGACAATGTTTGTTAGAACCAGGGATGAGCAGGATCCACGAAGCTTTTTTGTAGACACAGCGAGGTGACTTGTGACTGTTCTCAAGGTGTGCTTCTGTTGATCTCAATTGTCTAGATCACATCATTTACACCACAGGTGGTCTCCATTTACTATGTAAGCAGAAAAGAAAACATGATAATTATATTTTGGAGCAGTTACCCTCTCCAAATTCTTATATATTAATAAATTCTCCATACAGTAAGAGAATATAATATATAATGTATAATATATTAATAAATTCTCCATATAAAAGAGAATAAATTCTCTTATATATTATTAAATTCTCCATATTCTTATATGTTAATTACATATGTACAAAATATAAAATAAAGTACTGCATTTTAGGTTCAGAGTTAAGGGATTCTGGTTGCACCTCTGGATATTTATGTGGACAGAATAGATAATGAAAGTAGTAATATCCTGTGATTATTGCCTTCTCTTGAAAATGACTGCTTAGTGTATCTGTTGGTCCATACATGTGTTCTGGTTGTCTGTTGCCATATAACAGATTATCTTCAAACTCATGTTTAAAACAACACTAATTTGTTTTCTCACTATTCCGCAGCTTTGTCAGGGCAAGGTAGGGTCAGCTCACATGCCTTCTAAGCTCAGCTAGGGTGGGTGCTTAAAGGGATGGAGAATCCAAATTCAAGATGGTACCTTCACGTAGCTGCAAGTAGGTGTTGTTTTGGGTCCTTTCCATGTGATCCTTCTCTCAGGGCTTCCTCACAACATTCTTATTGTTATGTTCAACAGCTGCTAGCATCTTAGTGTCTTGGAAAAATAAAACAATACATCATAACGTCCGTATTCCATTAGTCACATAGTCCTAGAACCCAGGTTCAAGGGCATGGAACATACACCCACCTCCAGGTAGAAGGACATTCAAACAAGTTAGGACTATGTTTTTAAAATGCTGCATAAAATAGAGTGCTGATTTATAAATTTCTCCATTCATTCCAAACATGAGTTTAACATGTAAAAATAAGACCAGATAGTTAGGAGAAGGTATTGCCATGAACATGTCCGGCATATAGATATTGTTATCTGTATTTATTCACACTTCAGAAAAATTTTTTTGTTCCCATTGAGTGCCCAATAGCACAGCTAAGTAGGTAAAAATAAAATCCATTGGATGAATTAAAGAAATATTTTCACAACATGCATTTATGATGTATTTTACTCATCCTGTTAAAGATTTCAGAGCTGATGAACTGACATATTTCTGGTCCGTAAGTGACATCCTCTTAAAATAATGAGCAGGAGATTTTATTAGTTACTTACATCTTGAATTGTTTTTATTTCTTCAGTGTCAAGGAGATTTCACCAAGGGATTTGGGTGACAAATTCGTCAAACAAATGTGAACATTAAGGGATATCAGTCTAAAAGTAGTTTATTCTAGAAACCACTTATAATGGCATGCTTTTAGCCAAATCACAAAACCTCAATTGGTTCTATATTTTTTTTTGTTTTTTTATTAGTTGAGCCTAAGAATAAATATCACCAAGTACAAATATATAAGTGAACTAATAGAAAAGCTCTTTCCATTCTTTCCTGAGAAATTCATCTCAGGAGCTACCATATGTTCTGTGTATTGTTTTAATATAAAAAAGCAAAGGCCATTATTTGTGTATATGTGTAGCATGCCTCATTTTAAATATACTGAGCACCTGTGAACTATGATGCTCAGAGGAGAGGGCTAGAAATTGCAAGTGGCGCTTTCAACTGACTTTCTGACTTCATTAGCACATTTTTTTTTCTGGATTGTGAACTTGGGAAACTTTTGTATAAATTAATACAGCATCTGAAAAATGGGTATCTTTTATAAAAAATATTGGGGTCCTAAATTTTTCTACACTATAACAAAGCCACATTAACATTAAGTAGTCAATCCCTCACCCAGCCACACCAGAAATTCATCACTTTTCTACTTTGACATCATGACTCTTAGTAGAACTCGGATTTCTTTGATTTTTAGAAATGTCCTGGATTTTAGAAATTTCTATTATTTTCTTTTGCTACTTATTGTCAATAACCCTTCTTTTTAATCTTTCTTATAGAATAGGTATTTAATCTCCACAAAGTAGATAGCAGCCGGGCGTGGTGGCGCACACTTGTAATCCCAGTACTTTGGGAGGCGGAGACCAGAGGATCCAGGTTCGTGGCCAGCCTCAGTTCTCTCTCTCTCTCTCTGTCTCTGTCTCTCTCTGTCTCTCTGTCTCTCTCTCTCTCTGTCTCTCTGTCTCTCTCTCTCTCTCTACCTAGTGAGGCCCTCCGCAACTTTGTGAGACCCGGTTTCAAAATAAAGTATAAAAAATAGGGGGCCGGGGGTGTAGT
>PVJS01001212.1:0-51784 GCA_004027185.1 Glis glis
TGGTGGCGCACGCTTGTAATCCCAGTACTTTGGGAGGCGGAGACCGGAGGATCCGGGTTCGCGGCCAGCCTCAGCTCTCTCGCTCTTTCTCTCCCTGTCTCTCTCTCTCTCTCCTTAGTGAGGCCTCCGCAACTTCGTGAGACCCGGTTTCAAAATAAAGTATAAAAAATAGGGCCGGGGGCGTAGCGCGGAGGTAGAATGCCCCTGCGTTCAATCCCCGTACCGCAAAAAAAAAAAAAAAAAAAAAAAAAAAAAAAAAGAACAGGTATGGGTGGTGTAGTGTTTGGAGAATGACTGGTTTTAGGTGAAGTTCTGCCAGGAATAAAAAAGTGGATCCTTGAAGGTAGAAATTTGTTTGGCTTATTGTTTTGTACTCTGTTACATTTTATTCTTGACTCTTTCCATATGAGATAATTCTGCAGCCACAGGATTTGCTTTTGAGAATTTTTTTCCTGGCACTTATACTAGATGCTTTCTAACAGTAATAGCAGAGTCAATACTAAGACGTTGTCTGGACCCCCCCAAAAAAATTCCTATCTCTTTTCCTACTATTATTGCTTTATTCCTTTGGGTTGTCAAGGCAATATCAGCTTCAAAAATCTCATTAAAATACACCCTTGGGAGGTGTTTAACCATCAACTAAATAGGCAGCTAAGTGGAATACTTTTAAAATAGCCCTCAGCTGGAGAGAGGCAAATTACAGGAGGAAGGAGGAAAATGGAAAAAAGAAAAAAAAATAAAGGAACAAAGATCATCTTGCTTAGGATGGCTTAGGTGGGATTCCCTAGAAAGCAGGTTCTGAACTGGAGGAGTTAGCAAGCAGTATGGGTACCCTGGTTTCAACATTACCTATGGCAGGGAAAGGAAGCAGAGTTGGGCAGGAGGAGAAATAAAGGTGTGTTGGAGACAGAAAAATCCTTGGCCATCCCCACAAGTAGCTCTGGGATGCGATGGCCTGTCAGAGTTGTTTGTGTTGGATGGGCTTTCATATCCCTGCCTCATACATCTTTGGGGATTGGCCAGCCTTATGGAGGTCAGGATCTTGGAACAGACCACTGCTGGCAGCTGAGGAAACACTCGAGGCGCCTCTTAGCTGGAATCTCCAGGCTAGAAGTGTCCCCAGCATCTGTGGAAACATCCTGCCTTCCTGGATGGCTCATCAGCGGCATGCTACACCACAAGCACACCTTTTCCTCTATTGGTTTGAAGACTCGAACACATAGTAAGCTTGCAAAATAAAAATATATTGTAAATCATTGATTATTAAAGAAAATCAAAACCAGTGATGCTTGGGGAAATCCAAGATAGTGGACTGCCTTGGAAACTTTCTAAGCCCAAGATCACAAAGGCAAAATACCATTCTGAAATGATAAGGAGGTATTGTCAATCTGTACAACTGAGCAAACTAAGGCCCCTTAGAGACTACAGATATTTGCATAATTGTCTAGTTTTTAAGAGACTGGTGTTCCACGCAGCTCCAGTTCCTATTACTCTGAACCTGGAATTCTGTCTCCTGGGAAGAACTATAATTAAATTTAATTATTGCTGATGGTCATCTATGCAGCTGTTCTGATAATTTTCAGGTTTATTTCCAGGTGAGTATCTTTCATCACTGTCTTTTGTATTTTTTTCAGTTTTTCTTTCTTTATGATGAAAAAGTCTTAGTTTCTGACACAATAAATTACATTTTTTTCCAGGAAAATCATTCTTCTTAAAATATGCTCTGTCTGAATGCTTCATTTGCAATTAAAAAAATCTCCACTTAGTTCTCTTAGTTAAATAGCAGAGGCATCTGTGTGCTTGGGAGCCTTTTGTAAAGATCAGGCTGAATGTAGCTTTTAGATGTTAATCAGTGGAGTAAAACAAGGGAAAGTTGCTGCATCAGAGGTCTTTACCTACACTTTTCTTATGTGCTGCTCAGAATTTTGACATCATAGTCAATAAATATCGCTGCAATGGAATAATAAAAGTGCACACTTAATTTTATTTTGGAAAATCTCATTACATACACATGTTTCTTTATCTCATATTTCGAAGTTATCCTTTGCTTAATCATTTTATCTATATTCTTGGAAGACAGTATTGCTAAAAAGGATTTTGGCAGGAAATGTACTGTCAAGATTTCCAAAGAAAGATATTGCATCATCCAGTTTATGAACTTCATGTTCCAAAGGTTTAGCATCATTTTGAATTTCTTTGAAAATTATGCAAATACTTTCACTAACTTCTAAGGACCCTTTACATTAATGAATGTGTTAAATTATATATTTTAATTTCGAACTAGATGGTAAATGAACTGCAGTAATTTGCCAGTGTCAGTTTTCCCTTAGCCATCTCTTTCATCTTTTGTTTCTTGTTTCACCAGTTTTAAATATAGATGCTTTTGCTAAACAAAGGGTACTCAACATTCTTAGGTGACTTGTCTTTTCCAGATAAACACATATTTTCATGGATTTTTAAATTACAGAATAAGAACAAATAGAAGTAAATGTGTTCATTTGTTGGGCAATTCCAGAGTTATACCATTTGGAGCCCAGAGAGATTATTTCCTCCATGGATTTAATATCATAAATAATTACTTTAGTTAAGAAGTGCCTGCATCAAATTAAACTCAGAAAATACATTATTTACTGGCAAGACAATGGGTATTGCCATTCTATCTGTTCTTTTTCTTTCTTGTTTTGTTTAGGTTCTGATAAATTTCTAATGTTTAGATAATGTCATAAAAAAGTATGTCGGTATTAACGTATTTCTACAGGAAATATGTTTAAATGAAGGAATGATACACTGAACAATGTCTTTTGGTTATCACTTGGTAGGAAGGCCATGGGAAGTAGAGTTGGATTTCTTCCAAGGCATCTAATTCTTAACTTTTTTTTCCTTGATGTATAGCATGGACTCCTTTGACAGGCTCATGAATTTTGTGGGTCCTTCTTGAAGTAATGTACTAAAATTCACAAAATAAATAAGATTTTAAAATGAGCAATTTTATGGAAATACCAGTGTCAAACTATTAAAAATAGTGTAATGTATGTGCTGTCTTACTAACATTAAATAACAAGACCTAACACATAAGATCTAATAACTTCTGCAATTTTAAAAGAGTGATGTTATGAGCTGGCTGCATTCACCGTGGAGGAGTGGGACAGTATCTGTGATTTCTATTTGTGAGCGAGTCTGATACCTCTGTGGTTTGCTGCCCATGTTCATGTTAGAAGGAAATGGCATATTTTAGTTGGTGGTTAATGAAAATAAAGATGTTAGTTTCTTCTAAGCAAGTGCTCCAAGTTCCTTTGAAGCAGTGAAATTTCATGACTTGTAACCAACACAAACATTTGATTCCCTTTATATAATTATTTATGAGTTACTATGTGTAGAAGGGAAAGCTCAGCCTATTTATAACATTTCAGCAATGGCCCTTAATTCTTGTTGAATCTTTTCATAATTTTTGCAAACATTTATTGAATATATGACTGTGTAGGTTTTCTGTTTGTTTTTGTGGTACTGGGGATTAAACCCAGGGACATTTTGGCCTCTGAGCTACACCCCCAGCCCTTCTTTTATTTTTTTATTTTTATTTTTGAAAAAGGGTCTTACTAAGTTGCTGAGAGTCTCACTACATTGCTAAGGCTGTCCTCGAACTTGCGATCCTCCTGTCTCAGTCCCCCAAGTACTGGGATTATAGGCATGTACCACCAGGCCCAGAAACTGTAGTTTCTAAAAATGTAGAGATCACACTTGCAATGTCCTGAGATAAGAAATCAGAAAATACTTGAATTTTAAAGAAGTTTAGTGGTAATTAATTTTGAAAACAATTATTTGTAAAAAATCAGTTATATGTTTATATGTTTCAACTGCTAGAGTATATATTATTAATAGTAGTAAATCAATACTAAAAAAGCTGTAAAACAAGTTACAAAGATTACACAAGATAATACCTGACTCTGAGCTGTGGCTTGCCATTGACAGCACACCTTCATACATTGTTTCCTGATTCTCCACCAACCTGGATGTGTAGGGACAGCAGGATTGTTGAATATATGAAAGAGGAGATTGAAGTTTGTGCATTGTTTCAGTCCCTCCTGTGAACCCAAATACCTGACATACCTGACGACTACAACATAGAGGAAGGAAGACTTATTTGCTCACAGTTCTGGAGGTTTCAGTGGTCTCAGTCCATGTTAGGCTGAGTCACAACTGCAGAGCTCAGGTCCTGGTGGCTGGAAGCAGAGAAAGCAAAGGAAGGGGAAAAGGGACATATGTCCAGTTCCTACGGCCACACTCCCTGTGACTCATCTCCTACAGCTACACCCTACCTACCTACCTTACTACCCAATAAACACATCAATGGATCTGCCCACTGATGAGATTAGAACCCTCGTGGTTCAATTATTTCACCTCTGAACATTTCCACATTGCCATACATGAACTTTTCCAGGGAATGTTTTATATTCAAATCATAACATATATTTGGTAATTAACTCACACATTTGGTTGTAAAGTCAGAGTTTGGATCTAGGACATTTTTATATGTCTATCTAGCACTTATTGTCTGCTAACCACAGCTCTTACCTTTAGTGGATCACTTTCTGGTGGAGAAGAGCTATCACGTGATCAACACTGCATACACTAATAAGTTTATAAGGTGTCATGGGGTTATCCTAGCCCAGAGAGAAGATAGAGGTATTGGAGGCAATGGCTCTTTATTTATTTAATTTTTAAATATACTTTTATTGGTGCATTGTGATCACATATCAAAACCAAGTTCAGAGTGATAGGGACAGACACACACATAGCACTGGAGGATATGATCAAGCTTTTCTTTGGGGGAATAATTTTGTAGTTAGTTTTAAAAAGTCTTATTTTGGGGCCGGGTTGGTGACGCACGCTTGTAATCCCAGTACTTTGGAAGGCGGAGACTGGAGGATCCGGGTTCGCGGCCAGCCTCAGCTCTCTCTCTCTCTCTCTCTCTCTCTCTCTCTCTCTCTCTCTACTTAGTGAGGCCCTCCACAACTTTGTGAGACCCAGTTTCAAAATAAAGTATAAAAAAATAGGGCCGGGGGTGTAGTGCGGAGGTAGAACGCCCCTGGGTTCAATCCCTGGTACCGCAAAAAAAAAAAATTAAAAAGTCATATTTTGCAGGCTGAGATGAGCCTGCTCCTTCTCTTAACTCCTTTTGTTAATCTCCTTGATCCTGGAATAAACAACTCTTTAGTACATGTTGAACAAAATGTCCCAGAATTAGAATCAGCCTGAGCATTTGGGATGTTTTATGCAAAGATCGGAGAGATTTGAGAAGTCAGCTTTCTATTTATTTGAATCTTCCTTAATATCATTCAAAGTAGTTTTATAATCTGGGTAGAGTTCTTGCACATCTTTTATTAAATTCATCCCTAACCTTTTTTTATGATTATTATTAGTAGGTATAGTATATGCTGCAGTTTTATTTTATTTTTTTAATCAGTAGAACAGTTTCTTTCTATTTCAAGTTTCTAAGAGGTATTTTGTTTTGCTGTGTTTTGGTTTTCATCATAAAAGGATTTCCACTCAGAAATATCTGGTGAGAGAAGATAATAGAGAAATGTTTAAAATTCTGAGGGGGAAGTAGGTATGATCCCCAAATATTTTATCCAGCCAAGACAAAAATAAAGATGATAGCTTTTACTTTTATGTAAGCCATTAGTCAAATATAATGTGGGCACAAAGTAGCTTTAAAACATAAGCTCTCTCAATAAACCCTTCTTGGCATAACAAAACAAAACAAAAAAGGAGCAGAACAAACAAACAAAAACAGAAAGCACCACTAACAACAATAAAAACAGCAAACAAGTCTATTGACCTAATATCAACCAATTAAGTTTTTTTTTCAAAAAATAAAAATCAAGAGTCAATGAGACATAGTGGGAGCATTATTAAATGTCTTTCTAACTTAGTAGTCCATTCAGGCTGCTGTAAAAATATTATAAACTGGGTAGTTTATCAAAAACACAAATGTATTTCTCCTAGTCCTGGAGGCTGAGAAGCTTAAGATGAAGGCATTGGTAGAGCTGGTGTCTGCTGAGGACCAATTCCTGGTTCACAGATGGTGCCTTTTGCTGTGTTCTGATATGTCAGAAGGGATGAGGGAGAACTTTGGGGCCTCTTTGCCTTTATGAGAGGAACAACCCCCTTCTTGAGGGCTCTCTCCCCAGGACCTAATCACCTCCCAATTTCCCACATACTAATATCATGACCTTGGGAGTGGGGATTTCAAATTTGAATTGGGGGGGAACATAAACATTTAGACCAGAGCACCAAATTTATTAAATTTAGATAGAAACTAAACAACTATGAAAATAATGGCCTTAGAACATAAGTATAGCAAATGTTAGGAATGATTTCATTTTTTATCGCTGTATTATTTTACGAATATTTACATACCATGTGCTAAGTGCAGACATAGGTTCTAAGGGTTAACCTAACCCATGCACATAAAGCACTCCCTTACATAGACTTCTGCAAAAATCTCCATTTTCAGCCTTTTAACACGTTGTGTAATCCAGCTGAACTCAGTTGCCTTATGTGGGATAAAACATTGGTGTAGATTTTTCTGACAAGGAGACATGGACCCCAGCACCATATTATCACTTCATTTTCTCCTTTATTTGCCTCTGGGTGGATATCTCTTATATACTCCTTGTTTTATTTCTCCACTCTGTTATTAGTTTACTCTTACACCACAGCTTTGTCCTCTGTTTCATCACTTGGCCGCCAAATCTGCCTACTACGTCACTTTCCTTAGAAATTTCTAGGCCGTTGTGGGCATTTGCACATTCCTATGCATTTTGGAACTATCTATTCAAGTTTCAGTTCCAACTTGATTTTAGATTGCTTTTACTCCACAGATCAGAATGGTTAGCATATTTTGAGTGTGATTTTAAAAATCTCAATCTAACCTTTGATCATAAAGACTTGTTCCTTTTTTGATCCTTTAAGAGTCTTTTGATGAAGAAAACAGTGCAAATAATCTTATGTACATATATGAAATTGTCAACTCCTATCTCAATACCATGTACAGGGAGGGGGACGGAACTGGGTGGGATCTGGAGGGAAATACACCAAATGCTAGGTGCGTGTCTGTTCTTATCAGTCTGAACCTCATTGTGATATGTAATTACAATGTACCAATAAAAACACATTAAGACGTTATTACATAGAATTCTTGGCCAACTTGATTTCTTCCTTAGCTCACTGTATTTTTTGTTGCAATGGTAAAGGGTATTCTTAATTAGATTTCCTGCTTATTGCTTTGTTGAAAAATACCATGTTTCTATTGATATTTTATCTAGCGACTATTATTCATAATACTTTGCAGCTAGATTCTATTAGATTTTCTATGTGGGGAGTCACTTCATCTGCCAATAAGACAGTATAATTTTCCCTTTTCCAATTCTTACCTCTTAAATTTTATTGTAATTTGTCCTGCAGTTTGCTGGTTAGAATAAATCAGATTCTTTGTACTTTACCGTACTATGGATTGGCCCGTGGTCTTGTGTAGCTTGATCTTCTATCTCTTGAATTCCTTATCCCCATATTAGCTAGTTGGCTACTTAGTTCTGAGACTTGCTCAAGTTGAGATTTCATTTGTTTGGGGTAGAAGGAAAGCTCTTATATACTCCATGTTTTATTTCTCTTCTCTCTCCTTCTCTTGGGTGGCATTGTATACTCGCCCTGAGAGGCTCATAACATTTCTATGTTTCACTTTTTGAGGTGTTGGTCACCCTCGGTAATCATTCCCTAGAACTATTTGGTAGATTTTTTTTTAAGTGGCTACCTGTTCTTCTCATCCCCTTTGTTCTGTTCTCTTTGCCCTGGACTTCTTACTCCTCCCACTAAGAGATGGAGTTTACTACTTCCTGCCCCGTGACTCTGGCTAGTGTTCTCACCTGCTTTGATCAACATAAATCAGTCGATGTGAATTTGGGGGTTCTTAAGCCTAACACTCAAGATATCTTCCATTCTCGTTTTCATACTGCCCTAAAATCACTAGTTGAAAAAGTTCAGAGGCGCCTCCTTGAATACATGTCCAGAGAAAGGCTGAGCTAGAGTCCATATCAACTGAGAGATGGGTGAGCAAAGTTCCTCTTAGACCAACTTATTTGAATGATCCAATATGGGGGGGCAGCAGAAGGTTTGCCTGGTGGAGTCCCTGTCTTCACAGAATTGCCTGTCCAAAGAACTGTAAGCAAATACATGACCGTTCTTCTAAATGACTATGTTTTAGAAATATATGTTATATTATAATAGGTGTGTGATGCAAACTCTTGTCTCATAGGTCACTAAATGATGGGTTACTAATTCTATTAATACTTTTTCTTTTGGTACTGGGGATTGAATCCAGGGGCATTGTACCTCCAAGCTACACTCCCAGCCATTTTTAATTTTTATTTTGAGACGGGGTCTTGCTAAGTTGCCCAGGCTGGCCTTGAACTTACTATCCTTTTGCCTGGGCCTTCTGAATTGCTGGGGTTACAGGAGTGCTCCACCCCACCTAACAATACTTTTCTTATTATTGGGAATAGTTCTGAAATAAGAAACTTCTCACGTCAACTCTTTTATTACCTTAAGGTACAGTTCATATAAGAAAGGAAAAAAATATGGAAAAATAATGAATTTATAAGTTTTGAAGTTAATTAGTTGGTTTCTTAATACACTGTAAGACAGCCCATGAATTTCCTCTGTCATTATGAACTCATGGATTTAAGCTTATTTAACGCACTGTGCTTCAAAAGTCACCCTGATGTTTTATCAGATATGTATTCAGGATCTGTTAGGTCTTGATTTCTTCTTTCTGAATCACCTTCTTAATAGTGTTCAATCTGAAAACGCTGAAATGTCAAAGTTGTTTTTCTGGTCACATAGAGAGAATGACACAGCTTCCCTTTGCCTTAAAGTTGGCAGCTTCAAAATAGCTCCTTGGTTGGCCTAGATGGCATCAAACATAATGCCAAGGGAGACAGTCTCCTAATCCTTAATGTTGAAATCCTGAAACATCAAAATTCCCAAAGTCTAAAATCTCTGGCCTAAAATCCCCAAAATGACAATTCCAAAAATTAAAATCACAAATGTTGAGCCAGACAGTGTCACATGCCTGTAATCTCTGTACTTGGGAGGCTGACACAGGAGGATCATAGGTTTGAAGATAGTCTGGTAATTTAGTGAGACCCTGTCTCAAAAAAAAAAAAAAAAGGCAAAGGTGTTGCTTGGTGGTAGAGCACTCCTCTGGTTTCAATCCCCAGTACACCCTAAAATCACAAATGTTGAAATCCTGATAGATATAATCCAGAAAGTCCCAGTTCCCATTGGGAAAAACAAAAACAAACAAAAATCCTGCTATATCAAATTTAGAAAGCAGAATTCTGGGATAGGGATTAGTGCATTTGGGTTTCTATGCAGGAATGTTACATCATGTTCGGTGGAAACCATCCCTAGAAACCTGGTAAAGCTTTGTTGAGGTGTGTCTGTGAGATTGTTGGCAGAGATTAATCTGTGGGTTTCAGTGCAGGTGGTGGGGGAGGCGGGGGAGACCAGTCCTCACTGTGGATAAGCAACGTCCAATCAGGACCCTGGAGGAGAAAACAAATGAAGAAGGCCAACTGGTATCTCTCCTAGACCTGGAATGGACTTTTCTTCTGCCCTAGACAATCAGAACTCCAGGTTCACCGCCCTTTGGACTCCAGGACTTACGTGCCTACCCCCTCTCCAGGTTCTCAGCTGTCAGCCTCAAGCTGAGAGTTACACCATTGGCTTCCCTGGATCCGAGCCTCGGGACTTGGGCTGAGCCCCACCACTGGCATCCCAGTGTTTCTGGCCTGAAGAAGGCCTTTTTTCATCAAAGACTGAGGTTGTCCATCGCAGTATTTCAGATAACTATAGTTATTAATCTGGGTGGACACAAAACTAGGCATAGTGATGGATGTTTAATACATTTCCCTTTTAAACCCATTTCTTTATGAATATGCTATTTCAGATCATAACCTGTGTGATTTTCATTATTATACCTGGGATTTTATGCTTGCAAAATAATATTACCTATTTTATCAAATAAATGGCCTATGAAGTATTCTGTTGTGTTTTTATATCTTCAAATAAATCCCCCTTTTAAAATGTAAATAAAGATTTTTTGAAGGATTTTTTAAAAACTATTTTTTCCAAAGTTATATTTTTGGAATTTGAATCTTTCAGGATTTTAGACTCTAGGGATTTTTAGATGTTAGATGTTAGGAATCAACATTTGGGATTATGTGGAATTAGGGGCCATATCTTTTAGGATCATATCCCAAACCCAGCCTCAACATATCTGACTATGATTTCAAAAAAGTTTAACCACTTTGTACTTCTGTGATCTAAAGCAAGTCATTTAGTTTTTATGAGCCTCACTTCAGTAATCTACAAAATGGATATAACTATACTCAATAAAATGTTTATAAAAATGTAGTTAAGCCTCATTTGGGAAAATCTCTCTTTAGAGAACCTGGTCCGGAAGCCCTTAAGATATTCTTACCTATTTTCTATTCCCTTCCATGTGGTAGAAACTGTCTCCATTCCTTATAGTATTAGATTAGTTAATTTGACCAATGTTCAATGTTATTCCAGAGGTCAAGAAATGGGATGTGTTTAATTTTTATTTTAATTTTTGATATATCCTAATTCTTCTTAAGCTTTATACTTATACAGTACTACTGGCAACTCTTTGAAACTCATATATCAATTTCAAGAATTGACTATGTTCCTAGTGACCAGTTTTAGCATGGTATAAATTATTTTTAAAAAATGATGTGAAAAACATACTTGAATGCTATATTTTGCTGCCAAGTTTACTCTATTAATTAAATATTCTCAAGTATAGTTATTATATTTTGGACTAATTGCCAAGTTTAGGGAATATAAAAGGACCGTTGATCCTTCACTTTCTCCTCTTGCCCACACACTGTGTCTTCTCAATAATCTTCAGAGCGTTCCACACAGTGAGGAGCAGAGAGAGTGCGCGGAGGTCCAGCCAAGAAAGTTAGTGTGCAGTTTGAGCACTGGTTTCAATTTCAACAGGGCAGAAGTTGGAAATAATGGCTTAACTGAGATCTAATGAGTATCTGAATTGTCAATGAAGAGAAAAACACAAAAAAATCAAATCCTGATTATTTTTCCCGGCTCCCAAAGTTCCCTTGGATCTTTTAGGCCTAGTCAACAGATCAGCCATGAAGAAACCATCCTGGAAGACTCCTCTTTGGACTAGCTGCTGAGAATAGCATCAAACCACTCAGGATAAAATAGATTCTAAGAAGGCAAAGAAAGAGCAAGGATACTGGCTAAGCACAGGCACTGTACAAGACTGAGCACAACACATGCCCATAATGCCAGTCACAGGTTCAAGGCCAGCCTCAGTCACATAGAAAGACCTTCAGCAACTTAGTGAGACCTTGTTTCAAAATTTAAATAATAATAATAATAATAAATAAATAAATAAATAAATAAAAAGGGCTGGGGTGTAGTTTAGATGTGAATGCTCCTAGGTTCAATCCCTGGTACAAACAAACAAACAAACAAACAAAACCCCCAAACAATATATATCCTCTGGGGGCTTTGCAAACTGGTTTATAATTGCTGTAATCTTCATATATTTACAAACTCTATTTATTTTTGTGTGTGGAGGGTGGAATTTTGTTGTTGTTAAGTCATGCAAACAAGTACAATGAACTCTGTGTGTGTATGTGAGTGTTTGTGTGTGTGTGTGTGTGTGTGTGTGTGTGTGTGTGTGTGTGTTGCTGGGGATCAAAGATCAAATCCAGGCCCTCTCCCCTACTAAGCAAGTGCTCTACCACTGAGTTACACTCTCAACCTTTACAACAGACTCTTATTCTTCATACTTTTATTGGTGCACTTTGATTACAAATCATAGTGAGGTTCAAAGTGATATAGATGATTCTTGAAAAACTATATTATTACACTGCGGAAAAAATTGATACATAATGGGTAATAAATATGTACTTTTGTTTTATTAAAACAAATATGTCACTATAATGCACCCATAAAAGTATAAAAATGAATAAAATGAAAATATCTACCCTATGTAAATAGGCCTAACACAGATATATTTGCTGCTAGAATTTGTGTATTTCCAAGTACATGGATATACATACATGTTGCAACCAAAGAATTCACCAGCTAAATATTCTAGGTCAGGAAAAAAAATTAAGATCTGCACTTTGATTTTTGAAAATTGTGTATTATTATATATGAGCAAGTCATACATAAATATATTTTGATTTCACACTATATATTTAAATGTCAGAAGCCAAAGTCAAACTCAGTTACTGCTTTAGTTTTTCATATTTTATTAAGGTTTCATTTAAACCAATTTAACTCATATTTGGAATTAAACTACATTAGTCTCCTACTTGTTTCTGTTTGGTATTTTGCTGTTAGGTCGATACTATCTTTCTGATCTCCTCGAGGAGCTCTGTTGTTAGTTGAATATTTTTATTATTACAGTAATAAAACCAGTTACTATCTCAATTTCCTCATTAAAAAAGGATGATTTGGGTGATTTAACTGAGATACAGTATGTGATATAAAAGGTAATAGATTAGGTAACAGCTAAAATTATTTAGCTGGTATATTTTCACAGGTACATTCTCATATTTTGTTGCATACAATACGTAATATTATCTCTATAAAACAAATACATGCCAATTAATGTTGCTTTTTTTCTGCTGGTTGAGCATCCCACTTGAGCAGACTCAGTAAAGTGAGGAGGGCAGTCACTGCCCGGCCTCCTCAGCAGGCCAGGGCTCTGCATATAGACTGCGAGGAGGGTCCCCGGGCCGGGACCTGGGAACTTGGGTCTGAGCTCCTTTCTTTCGCCACTCAGGGCCTGAGGAGCTCCTTCAATCTTGCTTTTATCTGCTTGTCTTTACATGTCTGATCCATTTTCTTCTTTTTTGCTCAAATTTATCAGATACTAAAACATGCAGAGACATCTTTCTGACTTTAGGAAGGTTGAATAAAGAAATGATTGGAAATAGGAGACTCCAGGCTCCACGATTTGAAGTTGTCCTGGTTTCAATATGTCACTCTGAGACTTTTATGTTAAATCCCAACCCGCCAGGGTGACAGTATTAGGAGGCGGGGGCTTTTGGAGGTGAATATGTTGTGAGTGAGGATGGACCATCAGGAATGGGGTTGGGGTGTATAAGAGATGCCCCAGAAAGATCCCTTTCTCCTTTCACCCTGTAAGAACAGAGTAGAACTCAGCAGTCTGAAACCCAAAAGAGAGCCCTCACCAACCTGGTCTTGACCTCCTGAGCCCCTCCAGCAGTGATGATAATTTTCTATTGTGTATAAAACTGCCCAGTCTACGTGTCTATGGTATTTTGCAATAGCAGCCCACACAGATGAAGACAACAGTTTTTATTTTCATCTCTTTTGCTCATGACCTCTCTCTTGCTCTGTGCATCTGCTTTTGGTCTTTCTCTCTTCTTACCAGTTATGCCTGGTTCTTACACTTACCCCACTTTCCTGTGCCCCCTGCTCCATGAGGGCTCTCTCATTCTCAAAGTGCCATGATCCATCTGCTCAAATCCTCAATCCCAACTCTTCTTCCTCTTGGGTTCATATTCACAAGGCAGAGACTGTCCTTGTGTTAGCTCAACATTGTGAAGCATGGCGCATATCATAGAGGAATAACACTGTCTGCCCAGGACCCCGCTCCTAGCTGTCATGGTTCATACCTGTCATGGTTGTACCCTTGACAAGAGAAGGGGTGTCTTCCAAAGAGGACACAAGCCAGGCATGGTAGTGCATACCTGTGATGTCAGTACTTGGGAGGCTGAGACTGGAGGATTGTAAGTTTGAGGCCAGTCTTGGCAACTTAGACCCTTAGCAACCTAGTGAGACTCGGTTTCAAAATAAAAAATAAAATAGGGCTGGGGGTGTAACTCAGAGGTAGAATATCCCTGGGTTCAATCCCCGGTACCAAAAAAAGCAGATGGAGGGGGAACACAAGCAGGGTAAGGAATGAATGGAAACCCAGATAGGAAAGTATGCATCCTACTCTCCAGATGGATGTAGTCTTGATATCTTGGATAAATTTTTGACAATATTATAAAAGCCTTTTACAATGATATAATGAAGACAATAGAGTTAACTGTCTATGGGCAGATTTACTCAATGTATAGTCAACCTTCACCCAAGAGCATGTCCTAGAACTCCCTGTCTAGTATTATCCTAGGATGATTTGCCAGAAGTTATAATTATGGATGATGGTGGAAGATCCAGCTGATTCTCTGTCCCTTGAGATTTTGTCCATTAATTAAGTGAGATCACTGGAGAATTACATCCCGGGACCATATGGTCCTAAAAGCTTACAGAACTGCAGCTGCCCCTTAGCAGCTTTCCCACCTCCACCTACTCCATGTCAGCTGCCGCAGGACATGGCGTGAAGTGAGCACTTTTTGGAGGGTCTGCAGGGAAGCACACCCTCCCCTCCTCATGTCCTCCATGGAACTCAGGGTGAGAAGGTTAGACCGGAGGTCACACGAGGGCTTGCTCTGCTCTTTCAGGATGATTTTTTTCTCTTCAGTGACAACGAGGTAGCCATAGCTGGTCTCGTTCATTTAGCAGCCAGTAAATTCAGAACCCAAATCTGGAATTTCCTCTCACTGCTATCCCTTTAAACTTCTTTACTCACTCTTTTTTTTAATTACCCATAACATTCTATTTTATTTTACTTTTAGATATACTTTATTTTTAATATAATTTTGGGGGTACAATGTAATTATACATTATAGTAAGGTTCAAAGTGATAAAAACATATATGCACACAGCACTTGGTGTGTTTCCATCCGGGTCTTTACCCCCCGACCCCTCCTCCCCATGTGTGTTAGTGAGATTGGTAATGATACATACCATTATATATGGACATAACATTACTTGAACTGTTTCCTTGGTCAATTCTCCTTTTATCCCACCCCACCTGCCCCCCTCAATCCCCTCTTCCTCCCATCCTTCAACGTCATAGTTATAGCCTGCTATGTTAATGCATCCTTTTATTCTAGCCTTTTGTTAAAATAATACCTTTTCATTTTTACAGCCTTAGCTCAGGTAGTCACATATGTGTGTAACACAGGACTCTGTTGTCAACCAGAGAGAACCACTGTGGAATCCAAGTCAGATGTATTTGTCTACAATATCAATTCTATTTTGTTCCTCTCCCATAAGCAAGTCTTCCTACTTGCCTTTGTTTACAGCAGAATTCCAAAATTTATTGTTCAACATTGTGTGCTATTGTATGCACAAATTATTCCTTCAATGAGCTTCCTTGTGTGATTCTATTTTTCTAGGATGATTTTATTTTTTACCCAATGATGAACCCTCATGAAGAAGACCACATGCCAGTTTATGCTATTTTATACTTCTTTACACTCTACCTATTCTTTGAAATCTAAAGAAGGAAAAAAAAAACGCCTAAGGTTTAATCCTGCTGACTCAGGTCAAAATCATTACCTACTTCTCTGACTTCTCATAACTACTTCCTGAATTTCAGCATGAATTCACTGTAGAGTAAACCTCCCATTTGAGTGGCTTCCTAGACCAACAGGCTATTAGTTTTGTTAATGATTTCTTTACATATATCTGTCTACAAATCAGCTGTGCAGAACAGAGTTAACATAGTAGGATTCATCTGGTCCTGTTTATGAGGCTGGCCTTTGGATGACATCTGGGAACTTGGATGTCACAATGGTTTCTCTGTTTTTAATTGATACATGTATTTCACTGTGCCTGGGTTGTTTGTCGTTAACACTGTGGTTTATAGTGAACTCATGGACAGAGGGTGCCTAGGTGACCAGCTTCCAGGAAAGATCTAACCTAATAAAAAACAAATTATTATGATAAATAATTCATAAAAAGGAACACAATACACAGGGTACAAATAACAACAACAACAGTAAAAAGCCTATATTCCTGAGTAAAAGGAACACTGGTCTTGTGACTCCTCCTAGGCAATCACCAAACCTGTTGTTGGTATCAGGGACCCTTGAGTTCTATCTACAATAATCTACAATACTATCAAAAATGGCAGAGACTATATAATATAGGTTAAATCTCACAATGAAGAAAAGAAGATGGGAATGGGATAGTAATGGAAAAACACTTTTGGCAGAAGGACAGTGTGCAGATAAAAAGATCATTAACATACGACGAAGTTGCATGGGAAATGAGGAAGAGTTGACACCAGTACTGGTCCCTTTGCAACCTCCAAAAAATAGTCAGGACTGCAAAGGGCCAGGCATACAGAAAGTAGAAATGATGTGGGTGCAGGGGGTGGGGAGGACCATGACTAGATGGGAAGAATTACAGCTCACTGGCCCTCCAACCCAGTCCTTTCATGAACCCCAGGGAATAGGTACATAACTTGCAAGGCAAAAAAAAAAAAAAAAAGGAATGACTGGGGAGAACCATCACTGTATGCCATTTCATGTTCCTGCTGATTTGCAGCTGTCTCCCTCTAAGGTTGGCACTTGATGAGCCCCCCTCCCCAGTTCCCCGCCCACTTACTAGGAGTTTTTAAGTAGCATTTGATGCTTTCATTCTTAGACAGTATGCGGTTTGATTATACCAGACATATCAGGCGTCTGAGCAAAAATTTACCACATATGTGAGCTATATAAAAACATCTTTAAAAAAGTGACTCTTTGGGTTTTGTATGAAATTCTCTCCCTCTCCAAGACAGCAGAGGCCACAGGCAGCCGCTCGATGTGCTGGATCCCACCCTACAAAGAGTCAATCTGTCCAAGCTCTACCCGACAGAGTGCTTTCCACATGCTTCTGGTTTGGCAAGGTAGTGAACATGTGTTTCTATCTTCCATATGGCAGGAAAAAAAAAAAAAAGAAGAAACAAGGCTGATGAAGGAGGGATCAACTAAAACCAGCTGAGAGGAGCCAACACGAGAGGTGGAGATTCAGAAGAGATCCCAGCCGGCCAGGCCGGGCGTGGTGGCGCATGCTTGTAATCCCAGTACTTTGGGAGGCGGAGACCGGAGGATCCGGGTTCGCGGCCAACCTCAGTGCGCATGCGCTCTCTCTCTCTCTCTCTCTCTCTCCCCCCCTGTCTCTCTCTCTCTCTCTCTCTACTTAGTGAGGCCCTCCGCAACTTCGTGAGACCCGGTTTCAAAATAAAGTATAAAAAAATAGGACCGGGGGCTTAGCGCAGAGGTAGAATGCCCCTGGGTTCAATTCCCAGTACCGCAAAAAAAAAAAAAAAAAAAAAAAAGAAGAAGAAGAGATCCCAGCCTCTGCTTCAGTCGTGTCTGCAGGCATGGCTCCCTCACTCTCGTGTACTGAAGACCCCTCTCTTCTCTTAATGTGTTCCCCTGTTCCAAGTAGCTTAGCTCTGGTGAGGAACTGAGGTTCTTATATACTGCCTTGTGTTGATTTTCAATCAGATTATATTTAAATTTAATCTCAAACATATAAATGAGAAATGTAGGTTTTTAATTTAATATGATCACATTACTATACATGTGGCTGGTTCCCATCCTCCTATATGTATTATATCATTATAAATATTATGTAATATATAATATACAAAATATTAGTGGCTCAAGTTAAGAATTGACATTTTCATTTTCACTGGGCTTTCTCTCTGCCCTCTGAGATTTTCATAACTCATTAGCTCTGTCTCTAAAGCTTGTAGCCAACAGTTCTTTTATACCCTTTCACAATTGTTTGTGGTCCTTGTCACACACCATCTCTCCATGTCAGTCATACCTGTTCACTCGGGCATATTTTGCACGTCAAATCATGATCTGTCAGTCCCACGGGTGGGGACAGTTTTTTCCCCTAGTCATTGCTTTTTCTTGCCTGTTGGCTCCAAGGCAAGGCATCCTTCCCTAACCCTCCATCAGTTCTTCCTACTTGTCAGGCTTCTCTGGTTTCTCTTCACTGCTTGCTCTGCACAAAGATCAGCACATGTTATAACTTAGCTCTGAATCTCTTTACTCAACCACAGCCCCTGCTCCTCTTTCTTTCCCTGGGATTCTGTCAGCTTCATCTTAGCCTCTCTCTTATGGTTTGGATATAGACTGTCCCCTAAAGAGCTCATGTATTGATGTTCAGAGGTGATACAGTTGAATCGTGGGTGTTCTAATGTTATCAGTGGATGGATTTATTGGGTGGCAACCTAGGTAAGTGGGGTATGACTGGAGGAGGTAGGTCAGTGGGGTGTGGCTTTGGAGACTATACTTATGTCCATTGACCCCCTTCTCTTGCTCTCTCTCTCTGCTTCTGGCCTCCATGATGTGAGAACTGAGCCCTTGCTCTCTTTTCTCTCTGCTTCCCACCACCATGCCCTGAGCTCTGAGACTTCACCAGGTTTAACATGGACTATAACCTCTGAAATCTCCATAACTGTGAGCATATAAATCTTTCTTCCTTTAATTTGTGGGCATCAGGTATTTTGAGTCATAACAGTGATAATGCTGACTGAAATACCTACCACGAGAGTCCAGAGAACCTTCTTTTCTTCAAATTGACTTAGCAAAGCCAACAATACTTTGCACACAAGAATGTGAAGATCAAACTGAACAAGTAAATTGATGTGAAGATATTTGTTTTAAATAGCATAACATGGAACATTGGCATTTATTATGATAAAAGTTTTAAATATGAATGTTGTCTCGTGCAAAGTCAATCTTTCATTAAAATTTTGTCTAGAGAGTGATGGTTAAATATAAGTAATGGGTGAGATTAGATGAGACAATATTAACATTTTACTTAAGAAAAATATTAATATTTTCAGGTCAGATAATATTTGAAAAGATAAAAAGTGATCTCAAGAGAAGATGCTATGTTGTCTTCTATTAATAGTGAGAAATACCGTGAATTTGACATATCTTCTTCTATACTAGGCAATATTTGTTCCCTAGTACTCTCTTTTTACCCAGATATTTTAAAACTGACATTTTATTCATATTCCTTGTGTACAAGTATATAAATAAGTTGAGCTCCCTACTGCATAGAGTATCATCTGTTTTTCCTTTTTCAACAAAAATTACTGCATTGACTCCTTTATAATTTCCAGGCATCTTGCCCATCTTTCAATTTCTTAAAATTAGCTAGAAGCCTTGCAGTGACTTTTGCCAACACCTAAGTACCTCATTAATTGGGTTTGAAAAATTGTATCTAGACTGGACATTCAATTCATTCAATTAAAATTAATGAGTATCCATGGGGCTGCTGGCTCAGAGTTGAGTCCTTGCCAACCCATTTCTAACCAAAAGTAAAATATGGTCCATTTTGGACCAAGTTGGTGTCACAATCAGTGAAAGATTGTTGAGCTCTTCATTATTCCCAGTGATTACATGACACCCATTTCCCACTATCAAAATATCTAGTGCCTCATTGCATTGGTGAAAATAAGAAAGTATTTCTTGACCATGGCTCTGACACAGACGGTGTATATTTTATAGTAACATGATGACTTTTTTTTTTGCAGATGATTAAATAGTCTTAGACTGGCTGGAAAGATGTACTTAAAATTGTGGTGGGAAATAGATGTTTGATAAAATTTTTAAAAGTGCTTGTGTAACAGAATTTCAAAGTCTTATTTGTATTTTTGACATTCTTTAGCATCTAATTCCCACCATTTAGAAATTATTCCTGGGGCCTAATTGATGATATTGTTGCATTCCATAGGAACATAATGAAAGGAAATCATTTAATTCTGTTAGTAATTGTAATTGTGACATTATTGAATTCCTAGCTACCTGAGTAATAATGATTTTTCTACTCTTATTGGGTATAGAAACAATGTCCATGAGGGTTTCAAGTGCTTACAAGTGAATTTACAGGTATGAAAAGATGTTTACAACGCCATTCTCCTGTGCTGGACTATAAGACAATTTGGACATTAGGATTATGCATTGCATATATTTTTCCTCCTCCTATAGCTATGAGTCTGTACATTCAAATATTGCTCAAATAAATGAAATGAAAGAAATTGGCTGGAATTCACCATTGTACCTATGGATTAAAGCACACCGCAGAAAATGTATTCCTATCCCCAAATTTTGAATGTCACAAACTTGAAGTGCATGAAGATAGACATTTCAATTTCTATCTAGTCTTGGAGCTGACTCTATAACCAAAATGGAATAGTTATGGGTGCAGCTGGGGGAATGCCATTTGTCACATTAGTCTAGAATTCCTTCTGTTCTGAAACAAATACCCAGACATTATTTTTAGCTTATATTATACATAACTTGCAAAGAGCTGTACTTGGATACATACCAAGTAAAAAATGTAAGTATAACTGCAGAAATACTCTTTCTTATTTTGAAGAATAAAGGGATATCATCAAAATTGAATAGAATGACATGGTTTTAATGAATCATGGTTTAACTAATAGGAGTAGTATTTGTAGAATAAGGGTCGTTGATATATTGCTCTTGTAAAAATGTTGAAAATGTACTAAAATGCTTGTGATAGTTGGCATAAAATTTGATGACATTGGAGTTGAACTTTATTCCAGACCTATCCCCATCCACAGTGCGCTTGTTCACCTAAAATAAAGCACTCAGCTCTCTGGTTGTGACTTCCTTATCGCAATAAGTAGGAGTAGAAGCAGGTGGTTTTTCATGGATTACGCTCTATGATTATTTAGGTCTACCTTACTCAGATACCATCACGATTTGCAACTTGTTAAAAACACACTGAAATAATTAAAGGAGCACTTGTGTTTCACTGTTGAGAAAATGCCCCTCGCTAGTGATGATCTTCTATCAAGCATTCCTTCATCTTCTTTCTTTTACAACCATCCTCTGCTACCTCACCTCCAGGAGCGTGGGCCATTTGATGCTACCAGATTACGTGAATCTCACTTGCCCATGGTCAACACTCTATCAATAAGAAGAACCTTGTCTATTTCTTCTGAAGATTCTCCACAGAAGTCACTTTTTTGCCACATCATTTTGTTTTGTTTTGTTTCCCCTGAGTCCCCCTACACTTCGACTTTCCCTGGCATTCGGTGCTGTCACACACATCATCCACTGCGTACTCTCAAGTATGCTATCATTTCTCAGTTTACTTCTTTTCTACTTTATAAAGCAGCCCCATGATACTTTTTGCTTTCTAAAATGAGACATAATAACCCAAAATTTTTGCAAAAGCAAGCTCCTGCTTCCCTGCTTAAAATGCTTTTATCTCCCAACTTCATTTATTCAGCGGTATTTACAAAGCACCTGCCATGAGCTTGGCACCATGCAAAGGTGGCTAGACATAACGATGAGAAGACAGACCAAGCCCTGCCTTTTACATGGCTTGCAGTCTGTAGGAAAAGACAAGGATTCCAAGAATGGTCATGTGACACGACTTTACAGATAGGTGCTCCTTAAGGGAGGGTCTCATCCGGGACAGCCCACCTCAACACAGGGAGCCAGGGCTCAATGCAGGGGATTCTGTCCCAGGCTGCACAAGCAGAATGTGCACAGGACTGTAGCAGGAGGTAGAATGACGTATCTCAGGAATGAAAACACAGGTACTTGTAAGTATAAAAGAGAGAAAGCTCTAGCTCATGCGTGTGTTAAAATATGATGCTCTGAGTGATTTTTAGGCAGCTGCACCTACTGGGGGACCTACTGTCACATATCTGTCTTTGAGGGGACACTTCATACAGGTCTCTAAAGTTGCCCTTTGCTGGGGAATTTCCATCATAATACACACCATCCCTCCCATGACACACTTGTTTTTATGAATATGGACAATTAGAGACAAGTCACCAAGGGTACAGCTTTTGACCTGACAATTCCACAAGATTCAAATATATATCTATCTATCTATCTATCTATCTATCATCAATCTATCTATCCATTCATCCATCCATCTACCTACCTACTTATATATAGGCAGATATATATACGGTTAGTGTCATCAGTGTGTGTGTATCCACACAATTCTGAATATAAATCCTTGTGTATTGTAATAGTATTTTTTTATCATCAGTAAATTGTTAGTAAAAATTCACTTCTGAGATTTCCTTCTGGGTGAGAAAAAAAATTTTTCCTTCTGGGTGAGAATTGGAAACTCAGTCATTGAAAACTAAATTTTATCTTAAAAGAAAAAATGTAGATGTATCCTGAAAGTTTTGTACTTTAGGCATATAGTCAACACTATTATTTCTGATTCAGGAAATAAATCCATCATTGTTCAGACAAAACTCTGAAAAATTTAAACATACTTTCCACCAAACAAATAAACAACTCTAATGGTGTTATAAATAATGATCTGCTCTTTACAAGCCAACATACACTTTCCATTCAAAATGATCCTTCAAAAAAGTTTTCCCAGATGCTGAAGTATGTGATAGTGTTTTCTATGCCAGTTTTAATTCACACACACACACATATATATATATATATATATACACACACACACAATTAATGACATATCTTCATATTTACAAAGAAACGTGTCACTTGCAAAGTGTTTTCATTCTTTTGCTTTTATTATCTCATTTCAAACTAACAACATTCATTGATAAGATAGGTGAGCATTATAATTCTCACTTGAGGGATGAAGAAGAGATTTGAAGAAGTTAATAATTTGCCCAATATCAAATAAAAAGTGGTTTGCAAAGCTAATAAGAGTCGTCAGCATTTACTAGTCAACAAAATATATTCCAGTCATTCTGACAGGTGCTACACATACATTAACAGGTAATACTTGCATCAACCTTCCAAGGTACATAATGTTGCTCTCAGTTAATTGATAGAGTAACTGAGGTTAGTCCAGGTAAGTAAGTGGTAGAGCTAGCACTAAAATAAAAGCTTTGCACTGTAAGTCATAATATAGATTTTTTCTTATTTAGATTAGCTGTTTTCCCTGCTCATTTAAAAGTCTATGCCAATGAATATTTTATGATAGTAGAAGAATGTGAATTCATATTTTTCAGGTCAAATGATTAAATATAAAAATAACTTACAGTAGGTTCCTGGAGATTTCTGTAGACAGTATCTTTTTTTAAAGAAACTATTTTGAATGGTAATTTTCTGTCAAATTACCAATTTATTCTTCTCATTGTAGAGTGCTGTAACAGGAGCATCGGCACATGGTGATGTTGATTTTGGTGCTATAAAATCAACTCGTTGGAAACGTTTAACTCATGCTCATACTTATTTATTTTTTTCGCATATTCTTTAGTCAGGATTTAAATAATGGAGTAGAGAAAAAATCCCATGGAATCTTCATCATCATTGTCATCATCATCGTCATTGTCATCACTAGCAGATATTTATTTCTAAGCACTTAACATATTAAGGAACATACAACACGTAATTCCACTCCTTCTTCCTAAATCTGAAGCTTGAAAAGAGGGATCTAAAGACTAAACATCCAGAATCAAGTCTTCTTCCAAATAATTATGCTTCTGTTTACAAATAAAAGATCCATTAATGTTCTATAGGGATGATTAATACTAAGAAATACAGGAAATACTTGGAGGTAAATATTCCATTCAAGAGGATATGTGTCAAAATGGGCAAGTTGACATAGCAATTTGGGGAGTTGGTTTGATAAATTTATAGAGTGGAAATAAACTATGTGTAGTAGAAAGAGTAGATATATTTTCCTTGAAGTTTCAGGCATGCATGAGATCTGTTGTATTATTATTTCACTATCTCTGAGAAGGAGGTGTATTAGGAACTGTGAGTTTAATTTTTAGTGGTAAGATATTGATATCATCAGAAAGTATAAAGTCATGAACTAAAACTGGATCATGAACTAGAGATTTTTTGGTTCAAAAGAATGACTCAGTCATGGTGGAGACTGGATCAGAATAAAAGGCTCAAGAGGTAGAAGTCGCTTCATCCCAAATCAAGATACCATTCCCAGCATTAGTTTTCAAGGCCTTTACCTATCTGAATTCTAGTGAGCGGGAATAAAACAAAGCACAAGATATTTTGTATTGTTCCTAATATTATTATTCATGAATGTTAATTATGAACAACTAATGTCCGACTGAGTCATTTGAAATCATGTCTATAGCTCGTGTTCAATGATGAGTGTTACCAGTGCTACACAGCTCTGTGGTTATTACTTAGATACGTGCACGTTAAACTTCCCCATAGCTCTACTTCCTCTTAGTTCCTCTGGAGTTCTCTATTTCCAGAAACAAACTTGGGTTTTCCTAGGTACAGGAGTGAATGGGGTCCTTCATTCACCAACTCTGGAAGAGTTTAGGACTGTGACAAGTTGGTTTCCATGTACAGCACTGCCCTCTACTGGGCAAAGGGAAATCTGATGTTATTAATGGATTTCTAATTACTTAAGGGCAATTTGGCAGCGAATGCATGGGAAGATCATTCAAATTGAACTGTCATTTGTTTTAAGCTGCAAGTGCTGAGAATTATGTATGTGAGACTCTTCCAATTATTCATATAGATATTTTTACTTCTTTTTAATCTTGTTTTGAAGAAACTTATTCTTTGATTTGAATGTGAGAAGTCCTAGATTTCATCTTAGATTCTTTTGAGGTTTCAGTGTATGAGAAATCACTGGTATACTGTATTATTAAGTTGTTAATTTATAACTAAGGTCAATTTGGCATTAATTCCAAGGTCTTTTTATTTGAGTGGGTGATTGGGAGGCAATAAAGAGAAACATTACCTTCATCTTTTAATTTACTTATAAGTTTACTTATAATTTCACATTTAGGATCAGCCTGAACTTGGATGATGATAGGATATTGTTTGCTTTTAGGTATGTGTCTTGTAGGACTTCCATGATGAACTGTCTAACACTTCTCTTTTTCTCCTTCCTGTCACAATGTAGGACAGGGATTTCAGAAATTAACACCATAACCAGACGGTGCTAATTACTTCTTAATCCAAAAGACAAAGATTAAATAAAAAATTCAGTGTGTTCTTAAAAATCAAGTCTAGTAGTATTGAATCCAACTATTGTAAAATACAGGCACATAGACCAATGAAACAGAAGACTCAGAAACAAAGCCCCATATCTATAACCATACATAGGAGAAAGAACAGACTTTTCAACAAATGGTGCTGGGAAAACTGGCTATCCATATGTAGAAAAATGGAACTAAACCCTAACCTTTCACCCTGCACAAAAGTTAACTCAAGATGGTTCAAAGCCCTAGAAATTAGACCAACAACTTTGAAACTGCCGAAAAAGGGCATAGGACCAACTCTCCAACATATTGGTACAGGTAGAAATGTCCTCAAAAAGACCCTGAAAGCTCATGAAAATAAAACAAGAATTAATGAATAAGATAGCATTAAATTAAAAAGCTTCTGTGCAGCAAAGGAAACCATCAAGATTCTACACCTACAGAATGGGAGAAGACCTTTACCACTTACCCACCCATCAGACAAAAGTCTCATATCTAGAATACACAAAGAGCTTAAAAAGCTCAACACTAAAAAAAAAATCCAATAAAAAGTGAGCAACAGAACTGAACAGTCTTTTCAAAAAAAGTACAAATAGCTAAAAATATATGAAAAAAATGCTCAACATCTTTAGCAATCAGGGAAATGTAAATTAAAACTACACTGAGATTCCACCTAACTCCAGTAAGAATGGCAATCATCAAAAACACAAATAATAATAAATGCTGGTGAGGTTGTGGGGAAATAGGAACCCTATTACACTGTTGGTGGGACTGCAAACCAGGACAGCAGCTATGGAGATCAGTGTGGAGGTTTCTTAGAAGACTGGGAATGGAACTATCATACCACCCAGAGATAGTTCTCCTGGGCATCTTCCCAAAGGAAATGATATCAGAATATTATAATACTTGCATATCCATGCTCATAGCAGCACAATTCACAATAGCCAAATTATGGAACCAGCCTAGGTGTGCATCAACAGATGAGTGAATCACAAAACTTTGGCATACCCACACGATGGAATTTTACTGAGCCATAGAAAAGAACAAAATTTCACCTTTTGCAGGAAAATAGAATTTGAAAATATCATATTAAGTGAGTACATCCAGTCTCAATAAATGAGTAGATGTATATTTTATATGTGGAAGCTAGAGAGATTATTGGAAATGAGGGCAACATCAGATAGATGAGGAGAGACTATAGGAGAGTGACTGAGGGGAATCAGGAACAGGAGATGAAGTTATAAAGAGTGTAATAGTAGAAATAATTCTATGAATATGTACAAAACTACCAATTCCAATATCAAAGACCTGCATGGGGAGGGGGAGGGAAGGAGGGAAGGGGGATCTGGTGGGGAGGGCACCAAGGACTGTGTACATGCATCTGTCTGACACTCTATATATCTCAATATGTTGCAAAATTTACAATGCACCAAATAAAATAAAAATAACTATTAAAAATGAAAAATATAATTACTTAAATGGGTAAATGAAAAAAATCGAAACAAACTGGGCAGTATGATCAGCATTACATGTCAGGACTTTCAGAGGTGGTAAAAGAAAACACGTATGATAATAGTTTTCCACATCATTTCCATGATTTCAAATCTAATGAACTCCATGTCTTTTTGAACCATGCATCTCATATTGATAGTTGTCTCAACCACACTTTCAGAAGATAGAGAATGACAATCTGTTCTATAGCATATTCTCTTTAATGATATTCCATAGAAGTTGCTATTAGCAAACAACTAAAAATACAGGTGACCTAACGTAGAATTAACTAACATCCTCCTGCGAAAACAGAGAATACAACAAAGGGATTTGCCAAACAGGAGCAAAGGGGTACCTGATATCAGGGCCAAGATTATTCTCTCAAAACAGTTTTGTTTTTGTAGACTTCTTAATATTAAAAAACACGATTCTACCCTAAAAGTAAAAGGTCATCAGTTAGGACACATCCCCTAGAAGATTTACCAAGGATTTTTTGGAATAATGACAATTTGTCTCCCAGGTAGAGCCTTATTATAAAATTCCAGAGAGGTTGCAACTGTTAATTGTGTCCATTGCTCTTAGAAGTCATATGGCAGATAGGATTGCAGTGGAAATGTCTAATGTTTTTCCCTGGAGAAAATCTCATCTACTGAGCTTCCCTGGGGCTATCGTGAACACTAAACTTCCCTTTGGTGAACATTCTAAAAATAAAGAATTTGCTGTGACACTAGCTCACCCAGTATCCTATGATGGCTTTCTGTCACCTAGTTAAAGCTGAAAATCCTCTTTGCTGGCATGTGACTTGCAGTCTCTTACTTCTTCACCCTTGGAATCCACCGGGCACACACAGAAACTCACATCCACTGGTTGAACACTTGTAAACTACCTTCTGTTTCTCTAAAGCAGGGGTGGTTTGTTTAGGGCACATGGGGGGCATGGAATTTAGGTGACCTACAGTAAACATGGAGAAGAAATACTTAATGTCTTTTTTCTTGGAATCCGTAACTGAAATTTAGCATTTTCTTATATGTAGTCCGACATTATTAAAAGTGCTTGAGACATTATTGTGGAGAGAAATCATTTTTATTTTTGTATCAAATGCTTGCTGCAGATACCCAAGTTGTCATTAACTCATAATTATTCTTGTTATTATTATCATTTGTTGTTTTGTTACTAAAAATTGAACCCAGGGACATTCTACTTACGAGCTACACCCTCACCCCTTTTAATTCTTTTTATTTTGAAGCAGAGTCTTGATAAGTTGTTGAGGATCTTGCTGAGTTGCTGAGGCTGACCTCAAACCTGTGATCCTCCAGTCTTAGCCACCCAAGTACTGGACTTAACAGTTGTGCACCACCATGCCCAGCAAAAAATTTGAATTTTAATGAAATCAATTCCTTGAAAGAGACAACCAAAACTGTCAGAAGAAGAAATATAAAATTTGAACAACCTGATATCTATCACATATACTAACTCAGATATTAAAACTTTTCCATATTTAAGGACTTTTTTTAACGATTTTTGCCATCTAAAGAACTTTGTGGTCTTTCTCACCTGTGAATTGGTTTTTCCCCTTATGGTGGGAAATATCCAATAAAACACAGCAACAATTTGCAGGAAAAGATTTAAAGCATATAAAGATTTTCAGAATTAAGGAAAATAAAATGAGACTTAAAACATGTTGGAGTAAAAATGAAGTATAAGATGTGGCTAAAAATAATGCATTTTGAAGGAAAAAGAGCAAAGCAAGCCACAGTTTTAAGAAATAAGACCATAAAATGAACTTAAAAACATGTTGAAATAAAAAAGCATTGAGTAATAATAGGCAACTAAAAAGCCTGTGGATCTGTTGGGAATCATTTCACTGGAGAAAGAGCAGGTCTCTTGGGCTTATTTCCTGATCCAGCTCAAAAAAGGCTGAAAATTCCAGAGGGTTTGGGCAAATTTCAAATGTCAGCCTTCCTCCCACCCAGATACTTGCTTTCCCATGTAAAGAAACAAAGTAAACCCAGTAAATCTAATCATATGGCTTTGATATTTTATTACAGGTTAATCAGGCATCATGGCAGATTTTATTTGCTCATTAACTCCTTTGCTCAAAACATTTTTACTTGGATAGGATCACATGTTATCATAAAGATGTCAGTTCTCTGCAATTTAATACTTAAATGTAATAAATTTTAATAAAATAAGAATAGACTGTCTTTAGAATTAAATATTTGACACTAATATATATTATATAATTAAGAGAATAAAGAAATAAAAGAGAATATTTATCTATCTATGGAAAAATAAATATAGCTTGGTGCAGTGATACATGCCTATAATTTCAGTACTTAGGAGGTTGAGACAGGAGGATTGCAGGTTTGAGGCCAGTGCATAGTAACTTAACAAGACCCTGTTTCAAAATAAAAATAAAATTGGGTTGGGGGTGTAGCTGAGAGGTAGAAGGCTCCTGGGTTCAATCCCTAGTACAACAACAACAACAATCAAGAATTGATGAGGATACTCTGAAAAAACAGGAATTAGATAAGTGATCTATCATATCTTAAAATATAGTATAAATTTTCGGTAATTAAAAGTCTGTTACAGACACATAAATAAACAGATAATAAATACATAAATGAATAGAATACAAAGATCAGAACTCAAGTTCACAAATATGTGCAAATTTAATTTACTTGAAATGGATTGCAGAAGTAAAAGTAAAAAAAATGATAAGTAACATGAAAATACTAGAAGATATGAGTCTAATTTAAAGAAAACCTGGGAAATACTGTGGGAAGTAATTCTACTTACAGAAGAGGAGTAAGTGGCTCCATTAAAAGAGATTGCATTGTGATAGCATTCTAAACAAACAGCAAACTTAACTGAACACACAAATGAAAACCAGAAGGAAATGGTTGGCAACATGTAATGCAAGTAAAATCCTACTATCTCTATTATGTGAAAAAATATGTCAATCTTTGAAAACTGAAAATAACAGACCCAATGGCAAAAATGGCCGCTGTAGTGGTTTGCATTTAGAACGTCCCACTGGCCCCCATGGAAGCAAGGTTGCAATGTTAAAAATGTGACTTGGTTGCTAAGGAGGGGTCCTTGGGAGTGTAGTCTTAGGGAATATGTGTTTGTCCTCCTCCCCTTGCTCCCTCTCTCTGCTTCCAGCCTCTGTGATGTGAGAGCACAGCCTAGCACTCTCCCTCTCTCTGATTCTCGCCGCCAGGCCCTGAGCTCTGCAAACCCAGCCTAACATGGACTAAACCTCTAAATCTCTAGAACTGTGAGCAAATCAATCTTCCTTCCACTGAGTTGTGTGGTAAATTGTCTTGGATTATATCAGTGAGAATGTCAACTTGGAGTTAGGTACATTCACCTCTCTTGTTGAGATTTTGTGTCAGACTGGACTTTTCTAATTGTTTGGGTGAAGTGACACACAGCCTACATTTGTGCATCTTCGGTGGAGAAGCTTCTCCAGGATACCTATTTAAAAAATATTGTCAAACTTGAAAGAAAGAAAATCCTAAAGTTTCAGAAATGGAGAAGCAGAACAGTAAGTGTGAGATGATACCATGGCCATCATGTCAGTCTGTTACCCCAAATAAGATCCTAGGACTGGTGACTGGCAAGTTATTATTCAAGGAATAGGCAAGAGAAAATTCTTAGTCCTGCATAGGGTGTGTGGGTGGGGGCTTAAGATAAAATGCTTGTCTAATGCTGGGTTCCTGAAAAAGCTGCCCTATTCACAATAAAAAGACTACAGAAGTGCAACATACTGGCCCAGGGAAATAGCCACCAGATGAATATTTCAGTGAAATGAGGGAAAGAGGCAAAGGCAAGAACTGGAAAACTCTAGGTATGAGTTGTTGAATGGGAAATTAACATAACAATAAGTGAAAAGGCATCCATGCCTCTCCAGAAATTAAATGAATCACTTAATAAGTAAGTAAATTAAACTATCTTAAATAAAAAGGAAACTTAAGCAAAAGAGCTACAGAAAGAAACAAATTCACATGAGAAAGAACCACCAGTCAAACAAGAATTGGACAGCACAAGCACTTTTGAAAAAAGCTCTAAAAATAATAGTAAAGTGTATTTTAGATATTAGTCCTTTCTCAGAGGAGTAGCAGGCAATGCAAAATTCTTTTCCCATTCTGTCAGCTCTCAAGGCTCTTCATGGTTTCTTTTGCAACACAGAAGCTTTTTGATTTAATGCCATCCCATTTATTATCTTGTTTTAATTTCCTGAGCTTTGGGGGTCTTATTGTAGAAGTTTCTACCAGTGCATATATGTTGGAGTGATGATCCTATGCCTCGCCCTAGTAATTAAAAAAGACCCTGGTATAATTTCCAGGTATTTGATCCAGTTTGAGTTGATTCTCATGCAGAGTGAGAGGTTAGGGTTTAATTCTACTTTTCTACAAATAATCAGTTTTTCCAACACCACTTGTTGAAAATGCTGTCTTTTCTCTAGCATATATTTTTGGCACTTTTGTAAAAAATCTACTGGCTATAAGTGAGTGGATTTTATTCTGTGTATTCTATTGTGTTCCATTGGTCTCTGTGACTGTTTTGTGACAATACCATGCTGTTTTTTATTTCTATAGCTCTGTAGTATAATTTGAAGTCAGGTATCCTGAGGCCTCCTACATGGTTCTTATTGCTGAATTTGGCTATTCTGGGTCTTTTGTTTTTCCACATGAATTTTAGGACTGATTTTCTAGCTCTGTGAAGAATTACATTGGTATTTTAATAGGGATTTCATTGAACCTGTAGATCACTTTTGGTAGAATGCCCATTTTAATAATATTTATTGTTCTTATCCAAGAGCATGGGAAATCTTTCCATCTTCTAAGATCTTCTTCAATGTCTTTCTTTAGTGTTTTATAAATTTAATTGTGGAGGTCTTTTACCTCCTTGGTTAGATTTATTCCTAGGTATTTTCTTTTTTGAGGCTATGGTGAATGGAATTGTTTTCTGGATTTCTTTTTCAGTGGATTCATGATTGGTGTATAGAAAAGCTAATGATTTTTGTAGATTGATTTTTGTACTTTGTCTAATTTGTTAATCAGCTCTAGAAGTCTTTTGGTTGAGGTTTTGGGGTCTTCTAGGTATAGGATCATATCATCTGCAAATTGAGATGATTTCAGTGCTTCATTTGCTATCTGTATTCTTTTGATTTCCTTCTCTTGCCTTATCACTCTGGCTAGTTTGTAGTACTATACTGTAAAGGAGTTTTAATTACAAAGGATGTAAAAAACTTAACACTAAAGAAACACAAATAATCCAATTTAGAAATGGGCAATTGAACTAAACATACATTTCACAAAAGAAGAAATACAAATGGCTAATAAATATGTGGAAAAATGTTCAACGTTATTAGCAATCAGGGAGCTGTAAATCAAAACTACACTGAGATTCCATCTAAACCCAATTACAATGGCAATCATCAAGAATATAAACAGTAAGTGCTGGTGAGGATGTGGGGAACTAAGGACTCTCCTACACTGTTGGTGGGATAGCAAATTAGTGCAGCCTCAATGGAAATCAGTGTGGAGTTTCCTCAGAAAGCTAGGAATGGAACCACCATACAATACAGCTATACCACTCCTGGGTAACTTTCCAAGGAAAATGAAACAATAATTTTATATGTATATTATTTTATTTTTTGTGTGGTACTGGGAATCGAACCTTGAGGGATTCTACCTTTGAGCTATATCACCAGACCAATTTTATTTCTTATTTGGAAACAGGGTCTTACTAGGTTGCTGAAAGCCTCACTAAATTGCTAAGGCTGTCCTCGAAACTGCAATCCTCCGGTCTCAGCCTCCCAGGTACTAGAATTACAAGCATGCACCACCACGCCCAGTCAGAACTTTATATATTTTATAAAATGTTTATATACATGCATACCTATGTGTAGAGCAGCACAATTCACAAAGCCAATTTTGGAACCAACCTAGGTGCTCATCAGCACATGAATGGATTATAAAACTATGGGATATACACACAATGGAATTCTACTGAACAATAAAGAACACGATTATGCCATTTGCAGGAAAGTGGATGAATATAAAGAATATTATGCTAAGTGAGATAAGTCATTCACAGGAAGTGAAGGGTCATATTTGGAAGCTAGGGAGAAATCAGGATACAAGAAGGACTCCAGATAAAGACTCTCCCTCACTACCTCTCTCTTCCTCCCCCACCACCACTCTCTAGGAGAATTAATGAAGGAAACACTTCCATTGACACTATATATATATATATGAATTTTTGTGTGTGTGTGGAACTGGGGATTGAACCCAGGGGCATTCTACCTCTGGGCTACACCACCAGCCCTATTTTTTATCCTTTAATTTGAAACCGGGTCTCACTAAGTTGCGGAGACCTCACTAAGAAGCTGAGGCTGGCCACAAACCTGCGATCCTCCGGTCTCCACCTCCCAAGTACTGGGATTATAAGCGTGCGCCACCACACCCGGCTTATACATGAAATTATCAATGCCAATCTTAATATCATGTATGGGAAAGGGGAGGAAGTGGGAGGGGAGCTGGGGGGAAATTCACCATGTGCTATATGCATGTATGTCTCTGAACTTCATTATGATGTACCAATAAAAGTATATTTAAAAAATAAAACAACAATAAAGTGGATAAAGTGATTTGGAACAACTATCTCCTTCATAACAATTGCTAAGTAAAAAATCTAGTACCTCCAAATTAATGTCACAAAATAGTCATTTTATCCTGGACACATTTTTGTGAGTTGGAAGTTTGGGAAGAGTTCAAAGTGGGGAAATATTAATCCCTGGCTCACACTGGGGGCTGGGTCTGCTTCCAACGCAGCCCTGCACTGACAGGCCTGGCTTGTTGGGGACATTCTCTTCTCTCTCGCTCCGTGTTACAAGGTGTCTAATACTCCACACTCTTCAAGGGTAGTTGTTCCTGTGACATGGCAGCTGGCTTTCAGGAGGAGGCTTTCTGCCATAGCAGGTAAGAGGAGGGAGGATTCCACACAGGAAAAAGAGGATTTATGGAGCGTGTAATGCAAACATACAGTTAGAAAATGTGAAACCTAGAAGTGTTAAAGGAAAGCAAAGAGGAGTGTTGCCTTCTATCAATTGGTAATTTCAGAAGGAGAAAATGTAAAAATTTTAGTAGAGACAGTACTCAAGGGATAAAACTGATTTTCTTTCTTTTCTGTTTTTTTTATTCTTTTCTTTTTCTTTTTCTTTTTCTTTTTTTAGTACTGAACACAGTGGTGCTCTACCATACCATTGAGCTACATCCCCAGCCATTTTTATTTTTTATTTTAAGACAGGGTCTTGCTAATTGCCCAGGCTGGCCTCAAACTTGTGATCCTCCTGCCTCAGCTTTTTGAGTCACTGGGATTGCAGGTGTACACTGCTACTCCTGGCTGATTTTCTTAAGAAGCAAAAATGACTTAGAGGAGTACTTTGAATACTGAGCAAGGTAAAAACATCATCCAAACCTAGATGGATTGTGGTGAAACTACAAAATATCAAAGACAGAGACATTAAAGACTTTATTTGGCAGAAAAGTCAGAGTACCTACAAATCAATGACATCATGTTATGTCATGGTTGTCAGAAGAAGAGACAACAGTGGCTGCCAGAATATTCAAAATAGTTTTTCTGGAAAATATTGGCATAGACCAGTCTTTAAAACATCAGATATGAAGAGTGGTAAAAAACGATCCTCTGCCTTGGGCACACAGACCATCCAAATATCTAATTTGAACATAGTAGAATATATTATTCCCTTTCAGGTATAGTAAATTGCCAAAATTTCCCTTGAATTACTCAAAATTGGTCAAAATGGCACAAAATATTTATATACTTTTGTCTCCTGACTGTCATGCAGGCCATACAAGATCAGGTCAGAAGGGAGCTTCAAAATCTGTATTTTTTTCTATCCCTGCAATTTTTAGCACTCCCCCCCTACTTGAGGTCTTAGATACATTCTGCCTTAAATCTTATAGACTGATCTGGAAACCCACTTGCTCCATACCTGGGGTGACGACACATTCCTGGATCCGTTTGGGAAAGGCTGTGATAGGTCTTTGTATTCTTCAGAAAGGAGTACCTCTGAGAACTACCATGTTCTTGCAACGCTGATCTTTTCTTCCAGACTCATCCATTAGATTATTGTTCATCACTATTACAGTTGCGGTATCTGCTGTAACTTTTTTCTTCCTAGAATATGGATGGAAATCAATAAATAATTTATGAATGAATGAAAACATTGTAGTGTAGGATGTGCTTTTTACCGACATGCATGAGCATGCACGTGAACACACACACACATATGCTTAGGGAAAATATAATGAAGGTTCTGGAAAAAAAAACTCTAGATAGAGAAGAAAAGAAGTAGATGCACATATATGAAATTATTAACACCCATCTCAAGAACATGCATGGGGGGAAGGGGATCGGGAGGGAAACATGCCAACCTCTGGGTGCATCTATGTTTCTATCTCTGAATCTCATTATGATGTACAATTATAATGCACCAATACAAATATATTTTTAAAAAGTAATAACAAAATAGTATTAGTGACCAATTCCTATGCACTGGGTACATTTCAGACTGTCACATGCATAAGCATATTTAATTGTAATCACAACTACATGAGGTGGTACTAACATTGCCTCTTTGGTTTGTGAAAACCCAAGGCAGAGGGAATTAAGTAGCTCTCTATGCCACATGGCACTTAGGGAAGAGCTGAGCCAGGCAGCCTAGCCTGCAGTTTGCACTCTTGATCCCCTGTCATTCCTGCTTCCCTGTAAATGGCAGGAATGGGGGACATGCTTCCCTAATCCTTAAATTTCTTCCTGTTTTTTCATGGCATAACTCTGAATTTCCTTAAATTTTATCAAGTAAAATAATCATGTGGAAAGTAGAATCTCTAGAAAATCAAAGGCTTTATTAGAAAGTAGAAAGTCTGACCGGGAAAAGTCTGAAATAAGTATATTACAGACAATGCATTTTTCAAAATAAAAGTCATTTAATTAAGAAATGATATCAGAATCAGCAGTGTCTACAGTTTACCCTTTAATCTCATATGTTCAAGATATATCCACCTGCTCACATTGTTTTTTAACAGTGAGTGTATGGAGTAAAGGGTCAGTTAGGAAATACAAATGGCTCATGAGACAACAAACCACTTTTTACCTGTGGGTTAAACCCTACTCACAAATTTTCTAGGTCCTGAATAAGTCAAGGATCTTCTGACTGTCTTTAGTATTCTCTATCTCCAATCAAGACACTATAGCTCTTGCACAATTCTTCCCCTCACCAAACATATCCTGCCAACCTCTATGTCTCTCCTACCCCTAAGTATCTCATGGGTTCATTTCTTTAAGTCTCCACCCCCATCTCCCCAGTGCTAACTTTCTCATAGTATAATTGCTTGATTCTCCTAACTGTTTGCTCAAATTCACTCTTGACCTCCCTTGGCAGTCAGTGATTTCATAAAGCTAGAATTCTTTCCACCCCTCCAAGAGAAGAAGTCAAGGCAAGTTGTTCCCTAGATATCAAAATACGTTACAGGAGATTGAACCTCCAAGCTACACTCTCTTCCCCAGCTCAGTTGCTAAGGCTGGCTGGAACCTGTGATTCTCTTGTATCAACCTCCCACATACTAGGATTACAGGTGTGCACCACCACCATACCCAGCTAAACATATATATATTTATATATAATAAGAGTACAGTTAAATGTTTGGAAATACTTGGGTGAATATTGTGGCTTTCCTTTTCCTTTATCTACTATTCAGTTCAAACCCCTGATGAAATGAACCACCATAATAGTAAGATATAATACCAACCAACCAACCAACCAACCAACCAAACAACCAACCAACCAACCAACAGAAAAGCAAAGAAGAATAGAAAATCCTGAGGGAGATCTTAGGAAGTGTACTTGTTTTGTCACAGATTTATATACTTGTAATTAATACCTGGAGAAAATATTCATCCTATAGTTTCTGAAAGAATGTTATAAAACACTCATTATAAATAACTAGACCAAGCATCATCTTTTAGAACAATTACAGGTATCTTGTCTTGTAAGAAGACTTAAAGAGTACTATCCTGCAGAGGTAATGAGATGCCATTTGTACACCTGCAATTTTTTGTCTTTGATATTTTGTATACTTTTATTGGTGCATTATAGTCTCATATCATAATGTTGTTCATAGTGATAGTGACATACATACACACAGCACTTGGTGGGCTTCCTCCCGGCTCCCTTCCTACCCCCCCTTTCCTGTCCATGATATTGAGAATGACCTTGGTATTCTCACATATATATATAACATCAATGGAAGGCACGCCTGTGTTTTGAATTCTCATTGCAATGAAGGTGAAACCAAGCTTAAATATATGTACTTTTTATGGCAAGCAATATATGAATAGATATATGTTGATGTATTAATCTTTCTTCCTAAATCTTCAGCAAGTTCTTCACTCTCCCTGAGTGAATTTAAGTCTACAATCCTCATATCCAGCTGGATATTCCTAGAAATTATCTTAGTACATAAGAAATATTCTGGAATAAATGAATATCTACAATTGCCATTATAATGTGCTGATTTAGATGAGGAAAGGAATACTGATTTGGTATTAACAAGAAATCTCATGAATAAACTCATAATCTCTGGTATTTAGCTCTTTAAATTTAAATTATATTATGTGAATAATTACCACCTGAAACTCCAAAATTAATCATCTCAATTCTTCTCAGCATAAAAAATTCATCATTATTGAGAGATACTCTTGAAATAATCTCTACCAAAATTTTAATTTTTTTATATGAGTAAAGGCTAGCAGATCTCATTCCAGTTTTAGGAATTAAACATTAAATAGTACAGGCAAAATAAGCTATGATGTTTTAGGGCATTACTAAGGAGAGTGTCTGGTTGTAGTTTGGAAGCAAGGCAGTCTGGATTCCAAACCTGCCAAATATATTAACTAATGACTTTCGGCAAGCAAATTAAACTTCCTCAACTTCAATAACTCAACTGAAAAAAATAACCAAAACCCAAGATACCAATGATGCCCACTCCATAGGGTCACTGTGAATTCGTATATCAAGTGCTCAGCATAGAACCTAACAAATGACATGTGCTATATATATTATTATTATCAAGGATGCTATCATTATCTTTTCTGTATAGCACACTGCCTTGCCAATGGTGGTGATTTAGCATTATGTTGATTGACGTAACAGACACTGGTCTGTGGCAGATATACCTTCCTAATACAAATAGTTTGCAGTATCACTGCTCTGAGTAGAAGCTGTGAAGAACGCATCCCAAATTTTCTTTACATCATTCAAGCTTCTGATTGATGAAAGTTGTTTTGTTGTTTGTACAGTCATGTCGAGCATCTGAACTAGTATTGGTATTTCCTCTTTATTGAGTTTCTTCTCAGTGCATTTCAGGATTTCTGAACTCTCAGTAGTGATGTGGTATTACTTTCATTTGGATGGAAATTAGACAATACCAGATGGAGATGCTGGAAGTACTGGTGACTTGTCTTTCACTGTTAGTATTTTTAAAAAAAAGGAAAAATTTCCTGCAAACATGTAACGAACAATTAAATTAGACTGAAATAATGTTCAATATAGGCTTTGACACAAATTGGAGCACATAAAATTTGAGGTTGACATTGTATAAAGAATTCATATAAAGTCATGTTAGGATTGTATTTATTCAAATAGCAATGTGATTATCGATTTGAGTTTCTAGCCTTATTTCTTCCAAATGCAAACTTCATCAATTCTAAAAACCATATAAGATTTCTCAGAACTAATAACCTAACATTTCATTGTGCATACTTAGAGAATTTAAAGGATGGAACTTTCTTATCCCATGCTTGTATAAAGGTATTCTTTAAGATTTTTATGGCCCCATAAAGCCAAATAAAGATCAGTAGAGGACAACACTTGAGTTTAATAGTGATATAACAGAATTATCAGATTTTCTAAGTTGTTCATAATGAAGACAGTATCCTGAAAAATAGAGGGAAATACTATTTCTGTTACTGTGATTCTCTAGTGGTGTCATGTGTTACATCACAATTATTTTTTTATATCCCTTTCTGTCTATAGACCATGAGTCATAAGAATAAAGATTTTGTTATTTTTAATGTCCTATCCCTGTTGTTTTTCAGAGGGGACAATAAATACCCTATATGTTATTTAAATAAAACATCTAAAGCCGGGCATGGTGGAGCACGCTTGTAATCCCAGTACTTTGGGAGGCGGACACCGGAGGATCCGGGTTCGCGGCCAGCCTCAGCTCTCGCTCTGTCTCTCTCTCTCTCTCTCCTCAGTGAGGCCCTCCGCAACTTCGTGAGACCCGGTTTCAAAATAAAGCATAAAAAATAGGGCCGGGGGCGTAGCGCGGAGGTAGAACGCCTCTGCGTTCAAACCCCGGTACCGCAAAATAAATAAATAAATAAATAAATAAATAAATAAATAAATAAAACATCTATGTTAGCCATTTGTAAAGTAGAAGTGGCTATTAATTTAAGTAGAAGTATAAGAATTTTTCACATTTTTACTGTGCTATGTGTCCATATACATGAACAGAAAAGCCCATAAGGCATATATGCAGGGATGTTTTAACAGTACGTATGTGTGAACCCACAGAGAACTTCAGTCATTTTCTTATGATTGTGGTCTTTATGGGAAGGCATCAAAGGAAGGGAAATTTAACTCAGTTAAAAGCAACGCCAACTCCACACCCCAAACCCAAAGCAACCGAAGCAAAGCCTGCAGGGATTCCAAGTGCCCCTAAGATGTAGAAAACCTCAAGACTACGTTACTCTCAACCTAAAGTTGAGTAAAGGCAGGAAATTGACAGAAAGCATATCTTTTTTGGGTCTGGCAGAGAGCAGAGATGCAAGGGGTGTAGATAAGCTGGGTTCCAAATGGTGATCAGTCCAGCCAAGGACAGTTGGGACACAAAGACGGTTCTGCCTCTGGACAAGCAAGGCAGGGCCAGTGACAGTCATAAAAGCATGTAAGAAGAAAATAACTGATATTTTAAGGAACAGTAAGACTGGCATTTTAGAAACCCGAGGTTCTCAGACAATAGGAGGTTGGTTCACACCCTACACTTATTCCACAGGCCTCTGCCTAGTTTTTATGACACAAGGGCAGAGTGGTGATCCGAAAGAGAGCTCTTCCCCCTTTAGGAGCAGAGAAACTCAAACTCATCCTGTCCCTGAACACTTTTTCTTCCAAGCAAAATTCATCTGCACTACAAAGAAGGCAGAAAACTTGGTGAACCTCTGTCCCTGACATTGCCCACTGCCAAAGGAGGGCTGCAAGCAAAAGCCACCTTGTGTGGAGGGAGGGGCAGACCCCTGCTTATGCATGAGATTCTTCAGTGATGCTAAACAAAGAGCTGCTGCCAGAGGAGGAGAGGGAAACTTTCCTCCCCACCACCCTTCCTGCTGATATTAGGCACATTTTAGCTGTCACGGAGGTGGCCAGAAAGCTCCACCCTGGACTCATTGCACAGGGTCAGCCAAGGTCTGAACCTGGAGGACTGGAGCCTGGAAACCATACCTTTCTGCAGTTGAGTCTGCACCAATAACGAATGATCGATATTTGCTGGGGAAGGGTAAAGGGGTGGAGAGAGACCTCTGTGTGGAGCAGCAGTGAAGGGCCTGCTGGAAGTGGAGGCAGAAAACATTTACAAAGACCCTCTGATGCAGGGTGTGGTGGTACACGCTTGTAATCCCAGTACTTAGGAGACTGAGACTGGAGGATCCGGGTTCGCGGCCAGCCTCAGCTACTTAGTGAGGCCCTCCGCAACTTAGACCCAGTTTCAAAATAAAGATTAAAAATAGGGCTGGGGGCGGAGCTCGGAGGTAGAACACCCCTGGGTTCAATCCTCGGTACCGCCAAAAAAAACCCCAAAACAAAGACCCTCTGATGAGGCGGATTTCACACCAAACCCAGGAAGCCTTGGTCCATCGCTGGAGAAATTTTAAGTCTTCAATGCACCAAAGGTAACTATAATAAAAAAAAAAATCCCAAACATTTCCCAACTCCTGGGTAGATGGAATCATCTACCTGTATAAACAGCTTGAGAGAAGCAGAGAAATGACAACATTTACATGTTAAATACAGCTTCTCTCAGTATCTAAATAATCACAATTCAATGAAAAATGCCGACATACAAGAGAACAGCAAAAATAGTAGCCATTCTCAAGATCCAAACCAATCACCTGACCTAGACCCAGGGATGCTCTAGAGATTGGAATGATCCTAAGGCACATTAACATAACTACGATTGGCGTGTCAAAGGATCTGGCTGAAAAATTGTACAATGAATAGGAACTGATGGGAAATTTAAGCAAGGAGGCAGAAATTATTTTTAATAAACCATTAAATCTTTAAATCTTTTTTAAGAAACTCCACACTATCAGAGTTGAAGAGTTCTTTTCATGGGATTATCTTCACACTTTACATAGCTCAGGACAGAACTGGTAAAGATGGTTCAGTAGAAATCTTAAATGAAAAAGAAAGTGAAAGATGAATGAAAAGAAAAGAAACACAACAAAGCCTTAGAGAGCTGGGGACAAATCAAATGGATTATCGTGGGTGATGATAGTCTATGCAGGAGAAGAGTGCAAACACGGGGCAGAGGAAGTAAATATTTTGACAAAAAGATAAATACAAAACAACAGTACAGTAACTTAAGGAGACCCTGTTTAAAAATAAAACATAAAATAGTGCTGGGGTATAGCTCGGAGGTAGAATGTCCCTGGGTTCAATCCCCAGTATCCACGAAGGAGAAGGAATAAAAGGAGGAGGGGGTAGGAGAACACAGCACAGCCAATGCAAAGATGCAGTTAGGAAGTAATGTTCTTTGATCCTGAAGTTGATAGAAGTGAATGAGCTATTTCAGGCTATACATATAGATCAAGAAAACCAAACTTTGAGAAAATCTTCATTGAGCTAAGTTTTTGAGCCATAGTTATCAGAAAAATAAAAGGAGAACCAGTAACAAAGGAAGAGTCACAAAGGAGGCCACAGAAGTGATCTAATTTAATATAAAAATGATGATAATTTGTGATCAATTAAAATATAGCAGAAAATTATACACATTAAAATGAAGGAAAATATAACTACATACCACCCATGAAGGATGCTTATAAGCAATGTTAAGCTTTCAAAGGATTACAGGCATGCTCCACCTCACCTGACTTAACTGGGAACTGGACTAAGGAAAGGCCGGTGCAATGATGTTCATTCAAAGGAAATAACCAGTCACTCCTACCGTCATAGCACCTTCTGGAAGTTAGTATGCGTCTGCCTGTCACACTAGAGTTCATGCTACTTTAAAAACATGTGCTTTTATTGGTGTATTGTGTTTATACATCATGATGAGTTCAGAGCCACACACATGCACACAGCACCCAGCGCCCTCCCCCACATGTTATCAAGACTGGTCCTGATAACTTCGTCTATGCACAGAGCATTATTGGAATTGTTTTCTTCATCCAGTCTCCTTTTTCCCCTCCCCACCTCCATACCCTAATCCCCTCCCACTGTTCTACTGGTCTCTCTATTTATTCATGTGAAGTCCCTTTCATTACCCAATTTTTTCTCTAGCTTCCACATATTAGAGAAAACATATAACCCTTTCTTCTTGTTCGGAAATTACTCTTTCCTTCTGTTTTCCTCTCTCTTCGGCCTAATATGATAGAATTTATAAAATATTAGCTCAATATTTTCTTGACGCCAGTTCATCTGCAAAAATTAAAGGAAAAGTCCACCACCCTTAGAAGAAAAGGGACCATTTATTTTAAAGTGGCAGCAATACATGTGCTTTGTGAAGTTGTTATAAAATCAGTATTAATAAATCAAATATACCAATTGAAACCATGTTCCCCAAACAATTGAACAATAATTTTTCAGCTCTATTTTTCCAAGCCATTCTCTACCACACAGAATTGGAGAGCCTGTAAAATTTAGGTCAATTTACTTTCTGCTCAGCAGGAATACAATTGCAAAGTTCAGTAACTTGCAGAACAAAAATGCTCTCACATTTTTTTTAGGAACCCTCAGATTAAAACCTGTGTACTTTCCAATTCATAGTTAGAATCTCATTTTATTTTGGTATGGTTGAACTATTTCTCCTGCTTTATTATCTCTTTCTATGAACTTTGTGGGAAGTGAAAGGTACATAAATTTTTATAAATATCAGATTAAGTGACATATAATCAAGTAGTTGCTACTTGAAAAAGTAATCAGAAAACAAATTAAACTAGAAAAATACTAATATTTGCTACCTCATTTTTATTTAGCTACTTTTGCTTGTTTAGATGTCTCACATTTTTATTCAACTACTTCCACAAATTTTTTTTTATCAACACTGCAGAAAGTTAAATTTTTATTCTAGCTTATAATATTGAAGAATCATAATAATGAAGAAATTATGATATAATGAATAATGATATAATTACATAATAATGAAGAAAACAGATTGAATTTCACTATGTCTGAACTACAGATAATTCTATATGTCCATTTATAATATTATAGTGTCTATATAAGTTCAAACCTTTATATCTTAAGATGGAATCTGATTTATTTTTCCTGTTAAAAAGGTGCAGGTACTTGATAATTTTTATTAATAATGTTAAACATTTCATATTAACACACTTTTGTATGTGAAAAATAAAAACTCAGATGAAAAAAATAATAGGCCTTTAGTGAAAAAGCGCAGTTGCTTGAGCGTTTTAACTTCACAGCTTGTTTTGAAAATGTCAGTGTGGGAAAGGCACATCATGCCAAAGATATGGCTTTTAATTTTGAGCAAAGAGGTGACAAATTGTCTGACCGGCTGTGCCTTCGTCTTTTGGAAGATCATCCATTACAGAAACATCAATAATTCTGACACCTTGAACATTCACTTTTCTTAGGAAATTAGGAGTATATTTGAAGTTTTCTAAAGCATAAATTGGGTGAAAATGAAAGTATGACTATTTTATGAGAAAAAGTTGGGTGAAAGTTTATGGAGCCAAGAAAAGTTTTTAAAAAGTTGAGCAAGTGTACATATGCTTGACGTAGGATATTTTTCAAATTCTCATTTATGCAGAGGATATACAATTACAAAACTCAGAAGTCAGTGGATTTTTCTCACAGCATAGTAACTTTGTTTTTGAATTTAACTCCCTTTTTTACTGAGCGTCTGCTATGGTTTGAATGTATCCCCCAAAGTTAATGTGTGGGAAACTTAATGCCCAGGCCACAGTGGTAGGAGGGAAACTTTCAGAGTCATAAAGAAGAAAAAATTGTTTATTAATTATGTTATTTCCATGAAAATGCAGGAAAATGGATGAAACGAGAGAATACTGTGTTAAGCAAAATTAGCCAGAAAGTGAGGGGTCATATGTTTTCTCGCATATGTAGAAGCTGGGGTAGTAATCAGGATACAAGAGGGGCTCCAGGTAAAGGAGGAGAAACCCCAGTGGAGCAATGGAGGGGGTGTTGGGGAGGGAGGAGAAGGAGACTTGGTGAAGGAAATACTTCAAATGATGCTACATACATATACCAAATTACCAGTGCCAATCTCAGTATCATGAACGGGGAAGGGGAGGGAGTGGGATGAGAGGGGAAGCTCACCTAGTGCTGTGTGCCTGTATGTCCCTATCACTGTAAACCTCATTATGCTGTATGATTACAATGCACCAGTAAAAGTATATTTTTAAAAAGGAGGATTAGGCCACATGGCTCTGTCTTCTTGAATGGATTAAGGCTGTATCTTAAATGTGAATTAATTTTGAAAGGGTTGAGTTTGGCCCCTGGTCTTCCCCCCACCCCCCAGGTGCACACTCTCTTACTCTGTGAAACCTTCTGCCACTTTAGGACACAACAAGAAGGTCTTCGTCAAATTCAGCCTTTTGATCTTGCCCTTCATTGTGAGAAGTAAATTTCCTTTTTTTATAAATTACCACGTCTGTGGTATTCAACTACAGAAGAAGAAAAATACCAAGATGGTGCATTACTTAATACATTTAATAATCTCAATGAATACCTGACTTCTTGATTTAATCTTAAGGAATAATTTACAGGATAACATATACTATGGAAGTTGTTCCAAAAAAAATGGAAATTTATTATGCATTTTATGATGAAAATTTCTAGCACAAACAAGTCTCAAACATATTTAATTGGGCTCAGATTCAAAATAATTACTCATTGTAAGAATTACATAAATTTTTTGTGTGTGATACTAGAGATTGAACCCAGGGGCATTCTATCTCTGAGCAATCCCCCCAGTCTGTTTTACAATTTTTAAAATTTTGAGACAAGGTTTTGCTATGTTGCTCAGCCTCCAAAACTGGGATTACAGGCATGCACTACCACACCTGGCTAGAATTCAACACATTTTTTAAAAAGGTTAGAATAATTCTTTAAACATTTAATTATATAAGCAACCTAGTTCGCTTATGTGTACCTGCTTGCCTGAAAGTGTATCAAGAATAGCAAACTCTCCACAAACATTCTTCGAGACTCTAGGAATAGTCCATTAGAGTGACTCCCTGTTCCAGCAGAACAGCACCTCCGTTTCCTATCTGTCGTTGTGAATATGTACACCTCGCATGGCTTCATGCCACTCAGGACCTCCATCTTCACAAAATGGGATATCCGTGCGATGTATGCCCTAAATCCACTGAAGGTGTGTTGACGCGTGTCAAATGTCCCATAGATATCTACAAGTAGGAAACCTAACCATCAGAGACAGTTGCAGGAGGGGAGTCAACAGAGCAGGCAGGGTAGAATCCACCCATGACAATGGGTGAAGGGTGAGTGCAAGGTGGTTAGTGAACATAAATCACCTCTCAAAAGAAGAAATAAAAATGGTCAATAAATATGTGAAAAATGTTCAGTATTATTAGCAATCAGGGAGATGCAAATTAAAACTACACTGAGAATCCGTCTCACTCCAGTTAGAATGGCAACCATCAAGAATACAAACAATAATAAATGCTGGCGAGGATGTGGGGCTATAGGAACCCTCTACACTGTTGGTGGGACTGCAAACTAGTACAGCCGCTATGGAGGTCAGTGTGGAGGTTTCGCAGAAGACTGGGAATGGAAGCACCATGTGACACAGCTCTATCACTCCTGGGTGTCTTTCCAAAGGAAATGAAGTCAGAATATTATAATAATACATGCATGTCCATGTTTATAGCAGCATAATTCACAATAGACAAATTATGAAAACAGCCTAGGTGTCTATCAACAGATGAATGGATCACAAAACTGTGATATATACACACAATGGAATTTTACTCAGCCATAAAGAACAAAATTATGTCATTTTCAGGAAAATGGATGGAACTTGAGAATATTATGCTAAGTGAGATTAGCCAGTCTCAGAAGGCGAATAATTGTACGTTTTCTCTTATATAGAGAAGCTAGAGAGAAATTGGGTAACAAAAGAGACCTCAGATAAAGGAGTAGAGACTCCAATGGAGTAAGGAAGGAGGTTTAGGGGAGGGAAGAGAAGGGATAGAGATGTAATGAAGGTAACAGTTTAAATAATGCTATGCACATATATGCACATATTAGAAATCATCAATACCAATCTCAATGACATATAAGGGGAAGAGGAAGGAATGGTTGGAATCTGGAGGAAAACAGACCAAGTATTATGTGCTTATATATTCCTATCACTCTATACCTCATTATGATGTATAATTACGATGCACCAATAAAGGTATATAAAAAAAGAATGTCAGTCATGGTCCAGATAGGAAAGGTGGTTTGAAGATCAAGAAAACTAGTTTTTAAAAATGTTTTCAAGGCCAATGGGGGAAAATAATAGCTGGAATGGAAAGACTGTGGGAGACAGAGGGTATAATTGACTTTCTTCATCTTGCGTTGTATTTTTTCCACACTGAAGGATGGGATGTTTTGGGAGATGGCTTCTCAGGCTTTCCTTTCATGTCGAAGGCCTCCAAAGTTAATAGCACTGATTGTAATGATCTACAAGTTCTCTTCGTATTTTACATGAAGAGCAAGATTGTTTTCTTTAATTTTTGAATCAATATTTTTTTCTGAAGGAGTGACTCTAGATCACATGTTACAAAAGTTACACAAAAATATGTTTTTTATTACTTACTCCACATACCACTAAATATTTAATAATGATTTTCCATTTTATGGTATATTTTGGAGAATAATTTACAGAAATTTGATGTCCCATATTGTAAAAGGTAATTTTCTGCATTTCAGAAAATCGTGTTTAACTTAGGTATAAAAAATCTATTTCCATATATTAAAATATGTTCAGCAAGAAATACTAATAAATATGCATGGGAAACATTGTTCCTCTCCTAATATATTTGATGAACGTTAAATTTTTTTTTTTTTTTTTGCGGTACCAGGGATTGAACCCAGGGGCGTTCTACCTTCACGCTATACCCCCGGCCCTATTTTTTATACTTTATTTTGAAACCGGGTCTCACGAAGTTGCGGAGGGCCTCACTAAGTAGAGAGAGAGAGAGAGAGAGAGAGACAGGGAGAGAGAGAGAGAGAGAGCTGAGGCTGGCCGCGAACCTGGATCCTCCGGTCTCCACCTCCCAAAGTATTGGGATTACAAGCGTGCGCCACCACGCCCGGCCAGATGAACATTAAATTTGACAAATGTACCCAGTACTTGGGAGGCTGAGACTGGAGTATCCGGGTTCGCGGCCAGCCTCAGCTACTTAGTGAGGCCCTCCACAACTTTGTGAGACCCTGTTTCAAAATAAAGAAAAATAAATAAATAAATAAATAAATAAATAAATAAATAAATAAATAAATTTGACAAATGTAGACCAGTTCATTGAAGGCATATATTCGTTTTGTTTTACTGCTGTAGTAAGTCACTGCAAATCTTGTGGTTTAAACCAGTACAAACTCATTACTGTTATGTTCCTGGAGGTCAGATTTCCAAAGTGGATCTCACTGGGTGAAAATCAAGGTGTGAACAAGACTCTGGTCCTGCAGGCGGCCCTCGGGGAGAGTCCAGTCCGTTTTCAACTTTTTAGAATCTTCTGCATTCCAGGGCCCATGTTTTTTCCCTCCATCTTCAAAGACGGCAGGATAGCAGGCCGAGAAATGTGTGTGACTTTGACCTCCTTTCCATCCTCCCTTTCCCATATTAAAGAATCCGTGTGATTACTTTAGGGCCACCCAGATAATTCAGGATAATCTCTAAATTTATGACCAGCTGATTAGTAAACTTAATTCCACCTGCATCTGCAGCCTCGATTCCCCCCTGCCATCTAGCACTATATATTCACAGGTTGCAGAAATTAGTGGCTTTGCGTATTTTGCAGAGATATTTTATTATCATTATTATTTTGCCTAAAACACTCCCTGAATTTTAGGTCTTTTAATATGCTAATAACAAGCCCTAGCATTTTTTTTTTGGGGTGGGATGATTTTTATGTAATGTTCCCCATGATTATTTGATCAAGAAAACTATTTCTTGTTTCTTAAGCAATAATGTTGCTTTTGGGGAATTTGAGAAAAATTGAATTAAACCAATATTAAAAATGTTCCATGTTCAAGACTATATTGCACTTCACTGGGACTTCATCTTCATGCTCCAAATCTGCTGACTTCATTAACAAGACTTGCTCAGTAAAACTCCATAGTCCTTCACTCAAAAGATATTTTTCGAATACTGTTTTAGTTCAGCTTTCCCAGAAGCAGAACTTGATGTGCTGATTCTATTTTTTTACTATAATGATTAGTGCATATTACTCGTACAAAATAATGGGTTTTATTGTGACAATTTCATACATGCATGTAACATACTTAGATGGTGTCCACTATCTCTATTATCTTCTCTTATACCCCCTTTCTCCTCCCCCTGGTCCTCTTTCTTTTTCGTAGTAGTCCTTCAGTTTCATTTCATTTTTTATTTTTCCCCTAGCTTCCACTGCTGATTCTATTTTTAATTGACTTATTGAAGGAGTACTTTCAGAAAAAAGAATGAGGGGAGAAGAATAGAGGGCAGAGAGGGAGTTAAGCAATAATATGATTTCACTGGAGATTGGCTTTAATCCCACAGAGAAGCTCTGAAGTGCAAATTGGATTCAAGAGTTAATCATCCTGTCATGGTGTAGGATGAGCAGAATTTTGTACCCTGTGCCAATCATCCTTGGCAGAATTTTATGTGTGATAGGGGTGTGTAGCTTTCAGGGTGAGGATGAGGGAAATTCCTAGAGAAGGCTGATGTGAACAGCCCACTCACTCTACCTGGGGGATGGTGGGGTTGGGGATGCTCACTACCTGCATCCATTGTAACCTCCTTGGAGAAACCAAGTGTGTTCAAGGCACCGGGCATTTAATAAGGAGGAAGATGAATGAGTTGCTGCCATCTTGGAGCCTTCTATCTAGGGAGTAAGACAGTAAATAAGTGCTAAGAATATAGTGTAGTTTCAGGCAATAATTGCTATAAAGAAAATGAAGTAGGGTAACAGGATAGTGATTGGGGGAAAGTTGCAAGAATATTTTTCATAAGTTAATTATGGATAGTAAAGGGAATATAAAACCATAGATCTGAAGGGTGAGGAAAACCTGACTCTGGAGAGATTTGAAGAAAGGGTACGTTGTGGAATTTGCAACTGTAAAGGCCATTAGGGAGAGAGGAGTATGAGTATTGATTTGTAATGAGAAAGGTTAAGAGTGATTAGAAGATAGAACTCAGGGGTTAGCAGAGATGCATACCGAGGCAGGACTTGGTTGGCCGTGGGTATGCGTTTGAATCTTATTTCAAATATACTGTTGCATATAATGGGAAGCCAGTCAAGAGTGCTAAGCAAGAAGATTGCATATACAAGATATCATTTACAATTGGGAATGTTTGTTTTGGTGATTGTACAGAACCTGGACTATTAATGATTCAAAGGCAGAAAAAAGAGGAATCAGAAAGAGATTATGAGAGTCAGTGACATGAGAGGTGACCAGGAAGGTCCAGTTTGGGAAAACGTGAGGAGTGGTTGAATGAAGGTGTAGTTTGGAGGCAGAACATTCTGAGGCTTTTGTTGTGAGATAAGAGAAGTTGAAAAATCAAGCTATTGGAATAATCAACTAGGCAATTACATTCTGTTTAACCAAATGCTGCTAACTTACCATTGAATGGGTCTGGAGGGCAGGACTAGGTTGGTGAGGGAACACAACATGTGTTCACTATGTATAAAATTATGTAAAAATGTATATATAACTTAATATAGCTGATTAATTATAAGCCTATGCATTATTGTAATTGAGAAAGAGACTACTGAGGTTATACTGAATTTCCTAGAAAATAAAAATTAAGACAAATATTTTTATAAAAGACTTCATAGCTTAGACTTTTGATTATCTAAATGGTTTTGGTTTCCTCGCAATCTCAATGTTAACCCTTAACTCCAAGGTACTATATAATTGATCTAAGGCCTTAAGCACCAGCTAAATTAAAAATCAAAAGTATCAGCACGCTAAGATATTACCACACCTTCCTTTTCATACACAAAGATAATTAAATGTGACAGTACAGACACCGCAATAATGAATTAATCCTACATTAAAGATGAGCTGCCTGCTCTTTCAGAATTTATCAAACAAGAAGCAATTTGGCAAAGGCGAAGGAATGCTTCATTTGAAGTTCGAAGAGCTGAGTTTGCGCTGTGTTTCTGGCATCCATACCCTTGGGTGATGAGTTAGTCTCGGTGTCTTCATCATTAATTAGAGGCAAGAGAGTATGCATTGTCTTGTTCAGTGAAAGATCCTTTCAAATAGACGATATGATACAAATGATTCTTCCATTCATGTGGATATGCCATTGTAGGGTGCTTCCCCTAACTATTGAGAAGTAGGAGCGCTCAAGGAGTCTAGATTGACTTCCGACTTTGCGTGACGTTTGCTTGATCCATGCAACTGAACTCCTTTCCTTTTCCAGCTGTTCTCCAAGTATGATTGCTTGTCCAGGTGCCAGACCCTTGGACATGTCCATTGATTCTAGAATGTTCTTCCCTATCTTCCTGGACCACCTGGTAAACCAACCTTCCTTGGAATGCGTTCTCATTAACCATCCTTCCCAAAGTGTCCTTGATGTTTGCCTTGCACTCTATCCCCAGAGAGTTGGATATCCAGCAGCATGCACAGACAGAAATATGTCTACATTAATATTCACAGTGAGTTTTCTTTACTGGTACTCTACATTCCTTACGAGTAAGGGCTCTGGATTCAGAACACCCGCTTTCCAATTCTTGTTCCATTAATTCTCATCGATCATGGTGAAACTTTCTGTGACTTATTGCACTCTTCTATAAAATGTAAAGGTCAAATATAAAGTAAAAGCATGGGATTATTTTTAACAGTAGAAACAGCAAAGTAGAGAGCCAGAAATATATATGAAAACTTCAGAAGAATGGTGAACAGAGATCTAATCACCTCTGCATTGTAATACTTTTCATGAAATTACTGGACACTTCTGAATCCAATACTTTTTAGGACTAAAATATTAAGGAGTCATTCATTTCCTTAGGCAGCTCGGGAAAACCATTGAATTATGTTCTTTTTGTTTTGTTTTAGAGTTGCTACTTCTTTTGTTAGTTTCTACTTAGCCTAGACCACGTAACTATCACTTGTCAGTAACTACTTTGGCTCAGCAATCATTGTTTTAAAAAACCTATGAGGAAAAAAATATTAAACACATATGTTTCCATGTCTCATATGTGTGTGTTTATGTGTACATATAGGTTTGTATGAACAAATCTATGTATCATCTATCTATGGACATATATAAGGTGGTTTTTATTCACATATGAAAAACTTAGTGTGCTTACTCATTCTTTTTAACATTTATAATTTCTGGTGTATAGTTGGAGAACATACTTCTAACAGACAAATGAAATATTTCTTTACACTTCATCTATTTATATAAATTTAGTTTGTCAGTCACAATTCTCTTTTTCCATTTTGAAAACCAAGGTATAATCGAAATACAGTAAAATTCAGTGTGTTTAGTTTAATTTTTGTGTTTTGACAGTTTTGACAGTCATGTAACCACATAATAATAAAAACATAGAATATTTCCATAACATTAGAAAATTTCCATGGCACCCTATTTAGTCTTATTTATATTAGGCATATTTTGATATTATGTTGTCTTTTATTTGTGCTTCCCTATAGAATAATGATATTGATCATGTCTTAATGGACTTTTGCCTGTTTTCTTTTTTTTGGTGCTGGAGATTGAACCCAGGAGCATTCTACCTCTGAGCTACACCCCCAGCCCTATTTTATTCTTTATTTTTAAA